>JANJGK010003691.1:0-79968 GCA_039081455.1 Macrobrachium rosenbergii | reverse complement strand
AGTTTCGAATAATTTGGACGTCTTGTGGGCTGATTTTAACGTTTTTTGACACAAAATGGCCGAGTTGGAAGAGATTTCGGGTGATTTTTGCGAATGTTTTGGGGTAGTTTTGAATGTTTTGGAAGAGTTTTCGGCTGATTTGAACTGTTTTTTGAGAAAGTGTAGACAATTTTGAGGGAAATTCGGCTCAATTTCGGCCGGCATTTCAAAAACTGAGCTTGATTTTTTCGAGAATTTGGCCGATTGTGACCGAAAGTAGAAGAATTTGGGTGAGTTTCGAAAGAATTTATGCTTGGTTTTGCAGAATTTCATACGCAATATGAGAAAATCTGTGTGATTTCGAAGGGTTTTAGACAAAATGTGAGCGAGTTTCAATAGATTTTGGCTGATTTTTGAGAAATTTCGCGCGCAGTTTCGAATAATTTGGACGTCTTGTGGGCTGATTTTAACGGTTTTTGACACAAAATGGCCGAGTTGGAAGAGATTTCTGGTGATTTTTGCGAAAATTTGGGGGCAGTTTTGAATGATTGGAAGAGATTTCGGCTGATTTGAACTGTTTTTTGAGAAAGTGTGGGCAATTTTGAAGGAAATTCTGCTCAATTTCGGCAGGCATTTCAAAAACTGAGCTTGATTTTTTCGAGATTTTGGCCGATTGTGACTGAAAGTAGAAGAATTTGGGTGGGTTTCGAATGAATTTGTGCTTGTTCTTGGAGAATTTCATGTCAAATTTGAGAAAATCTGTGTGATTTTGAAGGGTTTTAGACAAAATGTGGGCGGTTTTGAAGAGATTTTGGCTCATTTTTGAGAAATTTCGGGCGCAGTTTTGAATAATTTGGACGTCTTTTGGGCTGATTTTAACTGTTTTTGAGACAAAATGGCCGAGTTTGAAGAGATTTCGGGTGATTTTTGCGAATGTTTTGGGGCAATTTTGAATGTTTTGGAAGAGTTTTCGGCTGATTTGAACTGTTTTTTGAGAAAGTGTCGGCAATTTTGAGGGAAATTCGGCTCAATTTCGGCCTGCATTTCAAAAACTGAGCTTGATTTTTTCGGGAATTTGGCCGATTGTGACCGAAAGTAGAAGAATTTGGGTGAGTTTCGAACGAATTTGTGCTTGTTTTTGCAGAATTTCATACGAAATTTGAGAAAATCTGTGTGATTTCGAACGGTTTTAGACAAAATGTGGGCGAGTTTGAAGAGATTTTGGCTGATTTTTGAGAAATTTCGGGCGCAGTTTTGAATGATTTGGAAGTCTTGTGGGCTGATTTTAACGGTTTTTGAGACAAAATGGCCGAGTTGGAAGAGATTTCGGGTGATTTTTGCGAAAATTTGGGGGCAGTTTTGAATGATTTGGAAGAGATTTCGGCTGATTTGAACTGTTTTTTGAGAAAGTGTGGGCAATTTTAAAGGAAATTCTGCTCAATTTCGGCCGACATTTCAAAAACTGAGCTTGATTTTTTCGAGATTTTGGCCGATTGTGACCGAAAGTAGAAGAATTTGGGTGGGTTTCGAATGAATTTGTGCTTGTTCTTGGAGAATTTCATGTCAAATTTGAGAAAATCTGTGTGATTTTGAAGGGTTTTAGACAAAATGTGGGCGGTTTTGAAGAGATTTTGGCTGATTTTTGAGAAATTTCGCACGCAGTTTTGAATAATTTGGCCGTCTTGTGGGCTGATATTAACGGTTTTTGAGACAAAATGGCCGAGTTGGAAGAGATTTCGGGTGATTTTTGCGAAAAATTTAGGGGCAGTTTTGAATGATTTGCAAGGGTTTTCGGCTGATTTGAACTGTTTTTTGAGAAAGTGTGGGCGATTTTGAGGGAAATTCGGCTCAATTTCGGCCGGCATTTGAAAAACTGAGGTTGATGTTTTCGGGAATTTGGCCGCTTGTGACAGAAAGTAGGAGAATTTTGGTGGGTTTCGAATGAATTTGTGCTTGTTCTTGGAGAATTTCATGCGAAATTTGAGAAAATCTATGTGATTTTGAAGGGTTTTAGACAAAATGTGGGCGGTTTTGAAGAGCTTTTGGCTGATTTTTGAGAAATTTCGGGCGCAGTTTTGAATAATTAGGACGTCTTTTGGGCTGATTTTAACGGTTTTTTGAGACAAAATGGCCGAGTTGGAAGAGATTTCGGGTGATGTTTGCGAATATTTGGGGGCAGTTTTGAATGATTTGGAAGAGTTTTCGGCTGATTTGAACTGTTTTTTGAGAAAGTGTGGGCGACTTTGACGGAAATGCGGCTAAATTTCGGCTGGAATTTGAAAAACTGAGGTTGATTTTTTCGAGAATTTACCCGATTGTGACCGAATTCAGGAGAATTTGGGTGGGTTTGGAATGAATTTGTGCTTGTTTTTGTAGAATTTGATGCGAAATTTGAGAAAATCTGTGTGATTTTGAAGGGTTTTACAGAAATTGTGGGCGAGTTTGAAGAGATTTTGGCTGATTTTTGAGAAATTTCAGGCGCAGTTTTGAATGATCTGGACGTCTTGTGGGCTGATTTTAACGGTTTTTTGAGACAAAATGGCCGAGTTTGAAAAGATTTGGGGTGATTTTTTAGTAAATTTGAGGGCAGTTTTGAATGATTTGGAATAGTTTTCGGCTAATTTGAACTGTTTTTTGAGAAAGTGTGGGCTATTTTGAGGGAAATACGGCTAAATTCCGAGTGGCCCGTCAGAAACTGAGGTTGATTTTTACCAGAATTTAGCTGATTGGCACCGAATATGGAAGAATTTGGGTGGGTTTGGAATGAATTGTTGCTTGTTTTTGCAGAATTTCATGCGAAATTTGAGAAAATCTATGTGATTTCGAAGGGTTTTAGACAAAATGTGGGCGTTTTTGAAGAGATTTTGGCTGATTTTTGAGAAATTTCGGCCGCAGTTATGAGTGATTTGGACGTCTTTTGGGCTGATTTTAACAGTTTTTTGAGACAAAATGGCCGAGTTTGAAGAGTTTTCGGGTGATTTTTGAGTACATTTGGGGGCAGTTTTGAATGATTTTGAAGAGTTTTCGTCTGATTTCAACTGTTTTTTGAGAAAGTGTGGGCGATTTTGAGGGAAATTCGGCTGATTTTTTAGAAATTTCGCGCGCAGTTTTGAATAATGAGGACGTCTTTTGGGCTGATTTTAACGGTTTTTTGAGACAAAATTGCCGAGTTTGAAGAGATTTTGGGTGATTTTTGCGAAAAATTTGGGGCAGTTTTGAATGATTTGGAAGAGTTTTCGGCTGATTTGAACTGTTGTTTGAGAAAGTGTGGGCGATTTTGAGGGAAATGCGGCTAAATTTCGGCCGTTATTTCAAAAACTGAGGTTGAATTTTTCGAGAATTTGCTCGATTGTGACCGAATTCAGAAGAATTTGGATGAGTTTGGAATGAATTTGTGCTTGTTTTTGTAGAATTTCATGCCAAATTTGAGAAAATCTGTGTGATTTTGAACTGTTTTAGACAAAATGTGGGCGAGTTTGAAGAGATTTTGGCTTATTTTTGAGAAATTTCAGGCGCAGTTTTGAATAATTTGGACGTCTTTTGGGCTGATTTTAACGGTTTTTTGAGACAAAATGGCCGAGTTTGAAGAGATTTCGGGTGATTTTTGCGAATATTTGGGGTCAGTTTTGAATGATTTGGAAGAGTTTTCGGCTGATTTGAACTGTTTTTTGAGAAAGTGTGGGCGATTTTGAGGGAAATGCGGCTAAATTTCGGACGGCATTTGAGAAACTGAGGTTGATTTTTTCGAGAATTTGGCCGATTGTGACCGAATTCAGAAGAATTTGGGTGGGTTTTGAATGAATTGTTGCTTGTTTTTGTAGAATTTCATGCGAAATTTGAGAAAATCTATGTGATTTTGAAGGGTTTTAGAGAAAATGTGGGCGAGTTTGAAGAGATTTTGGCTGATTTTTGAGACATTTCAGGCGCAGTTTTGAATGATCTGGACGTCTTGTGGGCTGATTTTAACGTTTTTTTGAGACAAAATGGCCGAGTTTGAAAAGATTTCGGGTGATTTTCGCCAAAGTTTTGGGGCAGTTTTGAATGATTTGGGAGAGCTTTCGGCTGATTTGAACTGTTTTTTGAGAAAGTGTGGGCTATTTTGAGGGAAATACGGCTAAATTCCGAGTGGCCAGTCAGAAACTGAGGTTGATTTTTACGAGAATTTGGCTGATTGTCACCGAATGTAGAAGAATTTGGGTGGGTTTGGAATGAATTGTTCCTTGTTTTTGTAGAATTTGATACGAAATTTGAGAAAATCTATGTGATTTTGAAGGGTTTTAGACAAAATGTGGGCGAGTTTGAAGAGATTTTGGCTGATTTTTGAGCAATTTCGGGCTCAGTTTTGAATGACCTGGACGTCTTGTGGGCTGATTTTAACGGTTTTTTGAGACAAAGTGGCTGAGTTTGAAGAGATTTCGGGTGATTTTCGCCAAAGTTTTGGGGCAGTTTTGAATGATTTGGAAGAGTTTTCGACTAATTTGAACTGTTTTTTGAGAAAGTGTGGGCTATTTTGAGGGAAATACGGCAAAATTCCGTGTGGCCCGTCAGAAACTGAGGTTTATTTTTACTAGAATTTGGCTGATTGTCACCGAATGTTGAAGAATTTGGGTGGCTTTTGAATGAATTTGTGCTTGTTTTTGTAGAATTTGATGCCAAATTTGAGAAAACCTGTGTGATTTTGAAGGGATTTAGAGAAAATGTGGGCGAGTTTGAAGAGATTTGGGCTGATTTTTGAGAAATTTCGGGTGCAGTTTTGAATGATTTGGACGCCTCGTGGGCTGATTTTAACGGATTTTTGAGACGAAATGGCCGCGTTTGAAGAGATTTCGGGTGATTCTTGAGTAAATTTTGGGGCAGTTTTGAATGATTTGGAAGAGTTTTCTGCAGATTTGAACTGTTTTTTGAGAAAGTGTGGGGTATTTTGACGGAAATACGTCTAAATTCCGTGTGGCCCGTCAGAAACTGAGGTTGACTTTTACGAGAATTTGGCTGATTGTGACCGAATGTGGAAGAATTTGGGTGGGTTTGGAATGAATTGTTACTTGTTTTTGTAGAATTTGATGCGAAATTTGAGAAAATCTGTGTGATTTTGAGGGGTTTTAGGGAAAATGTGGGCGATTTTGAAGAGATTTTGGCTGATTTTTGAGCAATTTCGGGCGCAGTTTTGAATGATTTGCACGTCTTGTGGGCTGATTTTAACGGTTTTTTGAGACAAAATGGCCGAGTTTGAAGAGATTACGGGTGATTTTTTAGTAAATTTGGGGGCAGTTTTCATTGATTTGGAAGAGTTTTCTGCTAATTTGAACTGTTTTTTGAGAAAATGTGGGCTGATTTGAAGGAAATACGGCTAAATTTCGGGCGGCACTTGAGAAACTGAGGTTGAATTTTACGAGAATTTGGCTGATTGTGACCGAATGTGGAAGAATTTGGGTGGATTTTGAATGAATTGTTGCTTGTTTTTGGAGATTTTGATGCGAAATTTGAGAAAATCTGTGTGATTTTGAAGGGTTTTAGAGAAAATGTGGGCGACTTTGAAGAGATTTTGGGTGATTTTTGAGAAAATTCGGGTGCAGTTTTGAATGATTTGGACGTCTTGTGGGCTGATTTTAACGGTTTTTTGAGAAAAATGGCCGAGTTTGAAGAGATTTTGGGTGAGTTGTGAGTAAATTTGGGGGCAGTTTTCATTGATTTGGAAGAGTTTTCTGCTAATTTGAAGTGTTTTTTGAGAAAGTGTGGGTTATTTTGACGGAAATACGGCTAAATTCCGTGTGGCCCGTCAGAAACTGAGGTTGATTTTTACGAGAATTTGGCTGATTGTGACCGGATGTGGAAGAATTTGGGTGGGTTTGGAATGAATTGTTGCTTGTTTTTGGAGAATTTGATGCGAAATTTGAGAAAATCTGTGTGATTTTGAAGGGTTTTAGAGAAAATGTGGGCGATTTTCAAGAGATTTTGGGTGATTTTTGTGAAATTTCAAAACTACGCCCAAAATGTCTCCAAAATCAGCCAAAATCTCTTCAAACTCGCCCACGTTCTCTCTAAAACCCCTCAGAAACACCCAAATTTTCTGAAAAATCCAATGAAATTCTCACAAAACAAGCAAAAATGCCTTCAAAACCGCCACAAATTCTTCCACATTCGGCCACAATCTACCAAACTATCTAAGAAATCAGCCTTAATTTCTTAAATACCGGCCGAAATTTCTCCGATTTCCGTCAACATTGGCCACAGTTTCTCCAAAATCCGTCAAAATCAGCCGAGAAAACCTTCCAAACCATTTAAAACTTTGCCAAAAATTTCTCCAAAACCAGTCAGAATTCTTCCACATTCGGTCAGAATCAGCCAAATTATCTAAGAAAGCAGCCAAAATTTCTCCAAAAACCGCCGAAATTTCTCTGAATTCTTCAAAATCGGCCACAATTTATCCAAAATCCGTCAAAATCAGACGAAAACTCTTCCAAATCAGTCAATACAAGCAAAAAATTTGTTCTCGAGAATTTTAAAACCTTGGGAATTTCAATTTCTCGGGAATTTGAAATTCTCGTGCATGTCCAACTCTCGGGAATTTGAAATTCTCGTCAATGTCGAATTCTCGAGAATTTCAAATTCTTGGGAATTGCCATTTCTCGGCTATTTGAAATTCTCGTCAATTTCGAACTCTCGAAATTCCAAACTCTCGAAATTTCACATTTTCGGAAATTTCAAACTCCCGGCAATTTCAGCTTCTTCGAGTTTTCAAATCCCCCACTATTTCGGATTCCTATGAGTTCTCAGCAATTTCAAACTGGAGATTTTGAAATTCCAGAGAATTTCAAATTCTCAGTAGTTTAAAATTCTCGAGATTTTCAAACTCTAGAGAATTTCATAATATCGGGAATTTTAAATCCCACACACATTGACATTCCCCAAGGTTTTGAAATTCTAGACTATTTTCAGTTCCCGATAATGGAATTCTGGCGTTTATGCAATTCCCAGCAATATCAAATTCTCGACTTTGAAATTCCCGAGAATTTCACATTCTCGCACATTTCAAATTCTTTGGAGTTGTACGTTTTCCAAAGAGTTATCAAGTTTCTGGTTTCAGAAAACAACGCTGTAATCATAATACGAGAGAGAGAGAGAGAGAGAGAGAGAGAGAGAGAGAGAGAGAGAGAGAGAGAGAGAGTATAACAGACAGTTTCCGCCTTTACCGCAGGGTGTTTAAGGGCGATAGTGACCGTCTTCCGTTTAGATTTATTAGCCGTTATGGCTGAAGGCAGCCACTTTCTCTCTCTCTCTCTCTCTCTCTCTCTCTCTCAGTAAGTTTAATTAGCTTAATTATAGCTTTGCTATTCCTAATTCGTTTTAGACCCGAGCATAAGCATGCTTTTGCCATCATTTTTACTGAAAGCGTTATGTGGGAATCATTCGGGGCCATTTTGTTTGTCTGGCTTATACGTGGGGATGGGGTGTTTGATGGGTGGTGTTGGAGCGGGGCGGGGGAGGAAGCGTAGGCGGGCCAGGGCGATTCAAATTTCAAACATCCGCCCACCCAGAGCCTCCTCTCAAAGCCTTCGGAGTTCCTGCTCCCAATGCTTAACAGGCTCTTTCTCGTGACAAAAGACAAGTTAATTAAGGGTAGTCATCCGTACTTAAGTTTAAGTGTAAGTTATTTCCTTTTCTGTCACTTACACCTGCGCCCATTTTCCTGTAATAATAAATACTTGTGATAAATTGAAGCCAAGATCAAATCCTTCCTCGCGCACGAACACTGTTGTGGTGTGCGTGGCATTCCCCTCCCCCCGCCCCGCCCTTTGGACAGTGTGCGGGACTCTCTCTCTCTCTCTCTCTCTCTCTCTCTCTCATAATAAAAAGATGAACTACGCACACACATACATGATAGCTTGGGGGAATTTTTTCCCATTTGGATAGGATAAGCATAGTGCCTTCTTTTGCCCATATATTAAGTTTCATTAAAGGATATATGCAGGGGGAGAGAGAGAGAGAGAGAGAGAGAGAGAGAGAGAGAGAGAGAGAGAGAGAGAGAGAGAGAGAGAGTTTTTTTCCGTAAGCTAAGTAATCGAAACGTGTGTTGGGGGGGTGGGGCTTGTGGGTAGGTGTTGGTGGGGGAGAGAAGCGTAGGCAGGCATTTCGAAATTCAAACCACGCGGCAACAGACCGTCCTGTTTTTATTCTCCCAGTGCTTCATTAATGGCTTTCACTTCGCCTTCCACTACAGTTCAAGAACCGTGACAAAAGGCAATAATTGATTTAGTGTAGTCATTCTTTCTTCAATTCAGTGAAAGGTACTTCATTACCTATATAATATTACTTGCACTTGCAACCAGTGCAAGGATCACTTCTTCAATTGAGTTGAAGTCGGGGTTGAAGCCTTGTACACGAACGCAGTTGTGATATCCGTATCATTGTCCACCCACGTGCAATCCCTTTGGGCTGTGACAACATGGAACCAGGCGCAGCGTCTGTATCAGAGGGTTTCCTCCTTACGTCCCCCTACCGTAAAGTTGAATATTATATATGTTTTTATTTGTTATAAGTCCCTGATCCATTGGCAGATTGGTTGTAAATTTCAGAGCCCGCCCAGAAATGAGCCGTTTGCTAAGGCCGAGAAACAAGTTACTGTGGTAGCGAGAGAGAGGGGGTGGGGCTGGATTGGGGTGGGGGTATAGAGGGACCCCTGCCAGGCACCCTATCACTGGGCAACTTTCGGCATTAAACGCTTGAACATAAGGACGAGAATTCTCTGATGGGTTAGGGATGGGTTTTGTCCACATTTTTACGGCTTCCGCAATATTTAGTCTTCGGTATATGATATAATAGGTTGACCGCCCATGTTACCTCGACACACCGTTGGGTGGGAGGGTCAGCCGGGGGCTCACCCGCGGGGTCCTTCCCTCATTGGTCCCGACGGGAGCACGGATGCCTTTCGGGTAAGGGGCAGGGGAGGGGGGAGGGGCGGGTTTATGGGCAGCGAGAGGCCGACGCCCCTCTCTCTCTCTCGCGTGCGCACTCACAGCTCTACTCTTTTCCTCATGGCTGTAACTTTGTTCCTATATCTGTATACATTCACCTTCGTGAATCAGTCATGTATATGTATATGCACACACAATGCGTGTATGCAATGACATCAGTGTTGCCGTAAATCCGTAGCTACTGGTGACGTCAAATTTCCGACGTTTTCTATTCCGCAATTTTCGGCAAGATTGTTGAAGAAAAGGGCAGCAACTCCAACACCTAATCAGACACTATTTTAAAGTAGAGAGTAAAATATAGGTTTACCGTTGATGAAGTTTCAGGTCCCGTTCCCACCATTAGTTCAGCTATGAGCAGGACCATCAAGCGGGTGTACATGTGGTTGCGTTGCAATTCGATATCAGGTGACGTTATTAAGCGTTTGATCAAAATTCGTGCTGAATCAGACTTTTGCTCTCTTAAATTGCAAATTGGAGAGAGAGAGAGAGAGAGAGAGAGAGCATGTGTTGCCACTCCTACTCTTTTTAACTAATTGCTGTTGTGATACACTCTGTGGGAAGGTGAAAGCTTGAGATTGAAAGAAAACTGATGTATCTCAAAAACGTCCTTATCAAAACAAGTATTTCATCATATACATTGTCAAAAATAGTAATGAAGGCAACATAAAACAACTAGTGAAATTAACAAACTGCATTTTTAATAGTTGTAATTATACAACATAATTAAACAAAAACAAATATATTACATCACCAGTAACATTATTCTTCCAGACACAAAATCATTTCCCTACTAGGTTCAAAAACATTGCAGCCACCTTGCTTGGAAGCACATTCACTTAGAGCTATTAATGATTTTACAGTTTCTACCTGAAGTCGTCGATTTCTTGGCTTTCTCTTAGTTAAATTGACCTTGGAAAATAGCCGCTCGGCACCAGCATTTGACAATGGCAGTGACAATATTTCTAAGGCAAATTTGCCAAAAACAGCAAACAGAGCATCACCACTGCCGTCAACAATATCCATGACATATTTGTAAAAATGATTAATGTTACACCTGGTGTTTTTAATTTCCTCGGGAAAGTCGTGCCACTGTATCCGTCTCCACTGATCATCCAAAGCCTGTCTGTCATAGTGATCAAGACGAGGTACTTCATGAAACAAATCACGTAAAGAAGGCACCTCAGTGCGTGTGGTCGGTTCAATGACCCGTTTAGGGTGTAAGTAAGATGCCAGTCTCCATAGCCTATTATTCATGTCAAATCTTTTACGAATTTCTTGGCACTTTTCCTGGAAGTGCACTGCACCGATCGATATATTTCCTCTTGTGTGTGTGTGTGTGTGTGTCTGTGTGTGATCCATGATAAAGCACAAGGCAAAAAAAAACAAAAAAAAAAAACAATCATAGCTGAATGGTAGATTATGCTCTGCTAGAAACACCGTGAACAGTATAGTTGCATAGGCCACACCACTCAACACATCCCCAGAGGGTGGTGAGGCACCTTCCTGCTGGTTGCTCGTGCCAGGTTGCTCACGTGCAGAAGGCACGATTGGAAGAAGTTGGGCTTTAGCCTTGAGGCGCTCATTATTAGCCACATGCTGCTTGCAGATGCGATGACGCTTTAGCATGTGCTGCTTGCAGATGCGATGACGCTTTAGCGAGGATATCTCTGCACTGAGTGCTCTGTGGCATACTGTGCAATACGCTTTACTATATGAAACCGGTACTCTGGCCAGCCAATCTTTGAACAAGTCATTTGACAACCATTTGTCTTGAAACCTTGGACGTGGTGGCATGATCTGGAAATATTTTTTTGTATCTCAAACTGCATAAGTGAGATAGTAAGTTTCAATATATTTTACTCGTATTTCAAACAGCATCACAAAGCGAGTAATTTGCGAAACGGGACTAATAATCACAGTACCACCTTATTAGTGTGGATGTCGTTTTCTGTGATCAGTGAAAATTTTCTCATACTACTTTCAAGGGGAACCAACCATAATATGTATTGACACTTACACATATAGCAACACACTACAAAAAACTTACCTTAAACGTGTTTACCTCTTTCTCCAATATCAATAAACTTATTTGGAGCTCAATGAAGTCTTCCAACCAGCTTATAGCCTTGTTGAGCGTTCAAAGTTGGTGCTGAACTGGAAATTTCCGTAAGCGTCCGTCAGTTGTCACTTCTTATCACTGTTATAATAATGCCCATGCTGTGATTAAAGCTATATATTACATGAAGGAAAATGACACAATGTATATTGAAGGCTTTGTATTTATTCTAGCTCATAATTACAGGGTTTACCATGTATTTACAAAGAAAAAGTCACTTGACGGAAATTTTTCCGTAGCTGACGTCATAGCCACTTTATGACGTAGCTATCCGCTTCGGTGACGAATTTCCCTAGTACGGCAACCCTGGTATGCATTTCCGTAGCTACAAGGCTGAAAGAGGCAGGGCGGGAGAAGCGCGGTGTCATTGGTGCCTGAATACAGTACAATCTTGAAAATTAACATGAAAAAAAAGCCGCTAAGCGCTTGTTACGTCTGCAGTATATGAGGGAATTCGCGCCTTTATGTATAAGTAGTTATAAGGTTGACATTTGCCCGTCATATTAACTGGCCCACAAGAATTTCCCGCACGAAGGCTGCAGTCTCTTCCCCCCCGAGAGACCACCCACCCCGGCGTCCCCCATGCCGCACCCCCCCTCCCCCTGGAGAAAGGGCCCCATCCACTCTCCCTCTCCTGGAGACAACGTATGCTTTGGCGGGAACTTCGGAGGTTTCAAATTATGACCGTGGAGAGTACGGTCGTGTGTACGTACGTACGTACGTACGTACGTGTGACTACATGAATCAACGCCATCCCTTAGACACAATTACTGTATATATATACTTGACGCATATACAAGAAACCATTACAAATGGAGCTTAAACAGTATACAAGCCAGTGTGTGTGTGTGCGTGTGTGTGCGTGTATGTAATGGTGCGAAGAATTCGACAAATGAAGAGGGCATTGCACTTAATACGAATCTGGTACAAAAAGTGATTTTCTGTACCTTAAATTACTATAGAAATGCATAAGTGTTGTAACTACACTATATTATTCTTAATATTTAATCATATTCTTTGAGAATAAGTACCGTACTTATCATTATTGGGTAAAAATAAATCATTTCTTATCACACAAGTGGTAAAAACAGCACGCACCCACTTTCCAGTCTATTCCAAGCCCTTGAGGTACGAGCTTTGTGATTGGTTAAAATCCCACCCTTCCCGCCGGTAGCATGACGTCAAGGTGATCGGCAGACCAAGCACGGTGTTGCTATTGGCTCTTTCAGTCCATCCGGCCAATGGGGTGTCATCTTGGAGAGCGGGTGTTGCTACGAGCTCGCTTATTGGCTGCTGAGCCGATATCATATCGCCTCGGAACCTACATCTTAGCAGAGTTTTACTTTATGCAATCATTTTTTTTTTCTTTTTACCGCGCTTTTTTCCCCATTTGAATATTACGGTAAGCTCTTTGCCTTCTATTGCCCATATATGTTTCATTAACGGATATATGCAGGAGGGAGAAAGAGACAGAGAGACAGACAGAGACAGAGACAGAGAATCCTCCCTCAAAACAAAGTACGTTACGTAAAAAAAAAAAAAAAAAAAAGCAGAAACTGAAGCGAAGGCGCAATGCATTATGCCCCGTGACGATCCTTCTCGGATTCCCTATCAACAGGTCCTTTGGTGGCCTTGTTTATTAGGAAGGGGGTTTATGTTCTGCAGGATAATGATAATAATAATAATAATATTAAGGAACTTTAGTTTTTTCAGTAAGCTAAGTAATCGAGACGTGTGTGTGTGTGTGTTGGGGGGGTGGTGAAGGCAGGTGTTGGGGGGGTGGGAGAAGCATAGGCAGGCAATTCGAAATTCAAACCGCGCGGCAGCAGACCGTCCTGTTTTTATTCTCCCAATGCTTCATTAATGGCTTTCACTTCGTCTTCCACTACAGTTCAAGGACCGTGACAAAAGGCAATAATTGATTTAGTGTAGTCATTCGTTCTTCAATTCAGTGAAAGGTACTTCATTCCCTATATAATATTACTTGCACTTGCAACCAGTGCAAGGATCACTACTTCAATTTAGTTGAAGTTCGGATTGAATCCCTGTGCACGAACGAAGTTGTGACTACGTTTCATTGTCCACCCACGCTCTACCCCTCTGGGATGTTCTCTGGGCACCCCCTCCCTCACTCGCTCTTTCGTGACAACATGAAACCAGGCGCAGCGTCTGTACCAGAGAGTTTCCTCCTTACGCTCCCGTACCGTAAGGTTGAAAATTATAAACTTTTTTATTTCTTATAAGTCTCTGATCCCTTTCGGAAAGATTAAAATTTTCAGTGCTCGCTTAGTTACCGTTGCCGGGAGGGAGGGTAGGGGCGGTGGGTGGGGTTTGGGGGTATGGTGGATCCCTTCCAGGCACTCTATCACTGGCAACTTTCGGCCTTAAACGCTTGGATATAAAGACGAGAATTCTCTGAGAGGTTAGGGATGGTTTTGTCCACAATTTTACGGCTTCCGCAATATTTAGTCTTCGGTATATGATATAATAACATTGTTTCTTATACATTCACCTTCGTGAATCAGTCATGTATATGTATATACACACACAATGCATGTATACATTTCCGTAGCTACAAGGCTGAAAGAAGGAGGGGGAAGCGCGGTATTATTGGTGCGTAAATATACAGTAAAAACCTTGAAAATTAATATGAAAAAAAAAAGCCGCTAAGCCCTTGTTGCGTTTGCAGCATATGAGGGAATTCGCGCCTTTATATATAATCAGTTATAGGGTTGACATTTGCCTGTTATAACTCGCCCGCAAGATTTTCCCGCGGGAAGGCTGCCTCCCCTGCCCCAAGGGAGACGTCCCCAACCACCACCCCTCTCTCTCTCTCTCTCTCTCTCTCCTGGAGACAACGTTTGATTTGACGAAAACTTCGAAGGATTCAAATTATGAAGGGGAGGTTTATGTGTAATAATAATAAAAAGAAGAAACTATAGCTATTTTCGTAATCTAAGTATTCGAGACGTGTGTGTGTGTTGGGGGGGTGGTGAAGGCAGGTGTTGGGGGGGTGGGAGAAGCATAGGCAGGCAATTCGAAATTCAAACCGCGCGGCACCAGGGTGTTCCGGTTGTCATTCTCCCAATGCTTCATTAATGGCTTTCACTTCGTCTTCCACTACAGTTCAAGGACCGTGACAAAAGGCAATAATTGATTTAGTGTAGTCATCCGTTCTTCAATTCAGTGAAAGGTACTTCATTCCCTATATAATATTACTCGCACTTGCAACCAGTGCAAGGATCACTACTTCACTTTAGTTGAAGTTCGGATTGAATCCCTGTGCACGAACGAAGTTGTGACTACGTATCATTGTCTACCCACGTTCTACCCCTCTGGGATGGTCTCTGGGCACCCCCTCCCTCACTCGCTCTTTCGTGACAACATGAAACCAGGCGCGGCGTCTGTATCAGACGGTTTCCTCCTTACGTCCCCCTACCGTAAAGTTGAATATTATCATTTTTTTTTATTTGTTATAAGTCCCTGATCCCTTGGCAGAACTGTTAGCTCGCCTAGAAACAGGCCGTTTGCTAAGGCCGAGGAACGGGTTAGCGTGGTAGAGAGAGAGAGAGAGAGAGGGGGGGTGGGTAGGGAGGTGGTGGCCGGAAAGGAGGATCCCTGCAAGGCACTGGGCAACTTTCGGCATTAAACGCCCGAACAAAAAGAGAGAATATGATATAATAGGTTGACCGCCCACGTTACCTCGACACACTGTTGGGTGGTGGGGGGGGTGTCTAGGGGGTCACCCGAGGGTTCCTTCCCTCTCCTGCGCCTTTGGGAGCGCGGGGGTCTTGCAGGTATTGAGCGAGAGTGAGAGAGGAGAATTCTGGCGGGGAAAATCTTTGGGTAGAAGGAACGAGGGTGCCTTCATGGCCGGTTCATAACGGCTGACTAATTTGAACTGAAAGCGGCCGCTCACCTTACGCGTTGCGAAGCAGACTTCATCATTTATTATTATTCAATATCACAGTGAATTCCATGCCAATGAGAATTCATTGTCACGGTTGGTGGGGTCCTTCCAGGCAACCATAAGATAGGAAGGGAGTTTGGTTTTCAAATAAAAAAAGTTTACGCCGTTATCCTTTGTTTCTTAAAATGCCTTTTTTCGTCTTTTTATCGTGGGAAGCGATAACGCTAGGGGAAGGGTGAGGGTGAGGGATACACAGGGAGGGAGAGTCTCCTTAACACTAAAAAGGGATTTTCGCCTGTATTGTCGAAGGCTGTAGGGGTCGAGAGCTCCCTACTGTCACAGCAAGCTCTTGATGAGTCATTATTTTTGCATTTGCATATATACCGAGTTAATTGATGTTCAAAGCAACTGTCTGGATTAATGGAGACTTGTGGTTGATGTCAACAGCATTCAGGTGGACGTGAGACAGACAAACGTTAATCAACAACTCTATTTCAAACCTTTATATTAACCGTTTCTCCCTCCCGGGCTGGTGACACCGAGCGTGTGGGAATCCTCTCTCTCTCTCTCTCTCTCTCTCTCTCTCTCTCTCTCTCTCTCTCTCGAAGCGAAGCGAATCAAATAGTGATTTATAAAGGAAAACGTACGGAAAGCTGCAATTTGTTTGATCACCTTCATAATAGGGTACATAATCCTCACGAATCTCGAGTCCATACTATTTCCCTGACTAATATATTTTACTGAGAATGCTGGCATAAGGCCAGATAGATCTGCAAAACCAGAATTCAGGATTAAAAGTATGAAAAATGAATGCTAAAATAAGCGGTTGTCAGGAAGCACTCGGTGAAAATTCGATTGATTTAACGGAAATTTTGAAGGATTAAAGTTATGGCAGGAGATATACATGTCTAAGAGTATGATCACAGACACACACACACACACACACATATATATATATATATATATATATATATATATATATAATATAATATATTCCTGGCATTTTTTCCCTCGCGGGAAGAAGAGTTAATCCTGGAGTTTAAGTTACACGTTTTAAAAATAAACTCAAAATGGAGCGGGAATTCTGTGAGGTTCACTTTTTTTTTTTCACTTTAATTGGGAACATTTACAGAGTTTTGCACATAGTTATATTGTATACAAATATATATTTTCCTATTATATAGATATACTTTTTTTTTGTTAGTTGTGATAATGTTGTTAAATCATTTACATCTACGTACCTAAGTCATCTACACAAATGTCACTCCCAAATCTCGGGATGAACATTTTCTCTAGTAGACGATAAATGACATTCACCCTCAAGTGCTTTTAACAATAAAAATCTTGTTTTGAGCATTCTAATAAGGGCATTTCTTCATGAAGCTACCAAATTCCAGGTATATATTCACTTATTGATCTCACTGCTGTATTTTTATCCTTTTTTGTATAGGCTTGGAAATCCAGTTTTAAACCCTGTAGACACCTTACTGTATCATATATCAATATAAATCTGGTTTTGAGCATTCTGATAAGGGCACTACTTCATGAAGCTACCAAATTCCAGGTATATATTCACTTATTGATCTCACTGCTGTATTTTTATCCTTTTTTGTATAGGCTTGGAAATCCAGTTTTAAACCCTGTAGACAACTTACGGTGTTATATATATATATATATATATATATATATATATATATATATATATATATATATATATATATATATTATATATATATATATATGACCATTTGCCGATATGCATTTTAATGAAGTTGACAAAACCTCAAGAAAATCCAAGTTTGGAAAGGCAGCGTTCCGGAGAGAAAGTCTAGATGAATCCTGCCGAATGCTTTGTACTAATCAAGATTTATTTATTCATAAGGGCAGCTGGCATGTTCTCGTTATTGAAGGAGCATTCTATCATATCCCATGGCAAAGTGTTGCAATTATTTATTGATTGACCTTCCAGGGACAGCACAGAACTATTCCTTTGATACGAATGTACAAAGCGTTGATTTTAACCTGCATGCTAAAACCTTTGCTATAATTTTGCAATCTACATTTAACACAGTTATAGATAGGTTTCCAGTTATTAAGATCACACTTATCTCCAATCTTTGGTACACGCTTAATAACTCCCTTATTTGAGTCTTTCCACATTTCAAATGTAATAAATGAGAGAGAGAGAGGGAGAGTCTTTAATGTCAAAACTCCCTGCACAATCATGAGTTACGTTTTATAAACTGTACATGGACTTTGTGAAACAAGTTCCGAATTCTTAACAAATGTGAAGAATAGACCTATCTGTAACCTACGTTATAGAGCACCACGCGCACACACACACACACACACACACACACACACACAATTATTAGCGTTATGTTAAATATATTAAAAACTAGAAGGCAGAAAAGAGAGAAGAGTCATGTGAATAAGGAGAGAGAGAGAGAGAGAAAGTTTTCTACAAAAGTTTCTTTGTACGCTCCAGTATTCTCTTGTAAACGTACATCCGTATTTATGTGGGCGCGCGTGTGTTTGGCTAAATGAAAAGAATAATGGGAATCGGGAAATCCAACCAACTTATCTGAATAACAGTACATTGAAATGATTAGATTTTTCAACATCTAAGGTGGGGGACCAATAAGGCCACCAAGCTTAGTGTAGTGATTATTGGTAAAAAATGTTATCATGAATCCTATTTTATTCATTTCTGAAAAAAAACAAAACACGGGATTAGACAGCAACTTTACTTCTGAAATTTGAGTATAAAACCACTTCAGCATAATGCAGGTATGCTAATTGGGCTTACAGATCCCCGAAATAAGGTGTTAGGCACCAGCATTACTTATCTAGTTTGAATATTGAAGAATATCAGGTAATTTAAGGATTTAGAAAAATAAGTAAGTATACCTTAGTTTTACCAGACCACTGAGCTGATTAACAGCTCTCCTAGGGCTGGCCCGAAGAATTAGACTTATTTTACGTGGCTAAGAACCAATTGGTTACTTAGCAACGGGACCTACAGCTTATTGTGGAATCCGAACCACATTACAGCGAGAAATGAATTTCTATCACCAGAAATACATTCGGCTATGATAGACGCCACCTTGGAAATCAGACCTTTTGCGTGCTCAGATTGTGGCAAGCTTTTGATATGTTATTAAGCACACCTGATACTACAATAACGGCTTGAGAAAGCTTTTGTAGCAATTTTTGGGGGTAGGGTGCTTTTTTCTTCTTGAATGCAGCCGACTAGGTCACGTTCCTTACACTTTTCATTTTGGATGGGACGCCTGGGAATGGTGTGGTGGGACTTCCCTCTGGTTGTCTTTTAATTATTGATTTGAAAATGTTGACTTTTTGTTGCACAGTCACTTTAATTAATATACTTTTGTGTATGTCAATACTCTTTCTCTCGCGTTCCGAGTCATGATATACTTTCGTGTATGTCAATGATCTTTCTCTCGCGTTCCCAGTCTCTAGGAAATCGGGTGTGGGAAACAAAATGAGATCATTTTCAAGAAAATTTTATGGTTAGTTTTTAAGATGTGGCGTCCCGCTTCTTTCAGGGGAAGAGTGATTCCTATACCGGAATTGGTTTCATCGCTTAGTTATATTTATAAAAAAAATGACAAATCATTTACCCATTTGACAAATCCGTTTGTTCTCATAAATTATCACAAATATACAGTAGAAAAACCACTTTCTTGTAGACAACAGAGAATTATAAAAAGCACAAAGCATTTAGTTAAAAGCTTGGAATGACATTCGCAATTCCCAACCTCATAGTGCGGGCACTATAATAACATGACAACATTATTCTCTGATGCTGACGCTAAGCGCGAATGCTAGTGTTCCTGATTTATTTATTAGCATATCAAGCCCACTGATTCTGCCACCAAATCAGAACCCACGAGGCGGCCTCAATATTAGATCGCTTTGACAGGATCAAAGCGAATAAGCAAAATGACAGGAATGTGTATGTATGTATGTATATATATATATATATATATATATATATATATATATATATATATATATATAATGTGTGTCACAAGTACCTTTGATATTTTCTCTTTTGAGTAAGCGACAAGTGCCGTGGGCACTTTTCTTTCACAGGGTTTGAAAATGCGTTCGTAAGTGTTGTTTATTTCTCCGTACATTTCCTTCCTAGCATTATTATCCTTACATATATTATAGCCGCCACCCCCCCCCTCTCTCTCTCTCTCTCTCGTGTGAATTAAGAAGAAACCGTAGGCGATAACGCATGCATGGGCTGGCGGGTGGGTGTATTGGCGGGCGGTGGCTGGGTTGGGAGGGGGGAGGGATGGTGTGTGGTGGCGCTCGTGGCTGAAGGGAGATGGAGGTGGACGGCAGGAGGGAGGGAGGGATGGGTGGTGCCCGGGTGGCGGTGGCTGGGTTGGGAGGGGGGAGGGATGGTCTGTTGTCGCGCGCGTGGCTGATGGGTGGTGGTGGGGGACCGGCGGGGGGATGGTGGGAGGAGGCCATGGTGGCGTGAGCGAGCTCCCTCCCTCCCTCCCACCATCCTCCCCTCCCACCCTCCCTCCCTCCCAGCCAGCAACCGCTCGGGCACGCAGGGACTCCACGGCGTCAGGCAGTCAGTGCGCTAGTGTTACTGGTAAGAGTGAGATGTGCGTAGAAGCGCGGCCGAGATGGGTGGCGGTGTCGCGAAGAGCAGAGGCCGTCGGGAAGGGTTCCGGCGCTTTTGAAGTCCTGAGTTCAATATTCAGTCACTGCTTCATCATACGGGTAAGTGTTTATATATAATATGTATGTATCTTTGGCCTCTATCGTGTTCCTTTCTCTGTGCCAAAGTTTGTTTCGGGCCTCGGCCAGCTGCTGGCTTGGCCTACCTCCTTCCTTCCTTGCTTCCTTCCTTGCTTCTTTCCTTCCTTCCTTGCTTCCTTCCTTGCTTCCTTGCTTCCTTCCTTGCTTCCCCACCCTGTGTGACACTTTGGACCAAATTCCTTTCGTGGTTCCACCTTGCTTGCTTGCTTGCTCCAGTGTTGGGTGTTTGGTGGACGTGCTTTGGAAGGTTGCTTGAAGGAACGAACGAGTCGGGCCTCCTCCTCCTCCTCCTCCTCCTCCTCCTCCTCCTCCTCCACGTGAGATTCCTCTTCCACTATTTAAAGAAGTCACGGAATAATCCCTCTCTTGCAAGTTTCCTGTTCGTATTTGTCTCGCAGGATTTCATTGCTCTTCATGTCATTATATATTGCACTTTATTTCTTTATTTATTTATTTATTTATTTATTTATATCTTCCTTTGACTTGGTGCCGTGACTTCACACGGTCTCAACCGCATGACTGAGTCTCTCTCTCTCTTCCAGGGGAAGCAAGCGTGCAGGTCACGCGCCATCAGGAGGAAGCAGGACACACCATCAGGAGGAAGCAGGACACACCATCACGAGGAAGCAGGACACACCATCAGGAGGAAGCAGGACACACCAGGAGGGAGGAAGCAGGACACACCATCACGAGGAAGCAGGACACACCATCACGAGGAAGCAGGACACCATCAGGAGGAAGCAGGACACACCATCAGGAGGAAGCAGGACACACCATCAGGAGGAAGCAGGACACCATCAGGAGGAAGCAGGACACACCATCAGGAGGAAGCAGGACACACCATCAGGAGGAAGCAGGACACACCATCAGGAGGAAGCAGGACACCATCAGGAGGAAGCAGGACACACCATCAGGAGGAAGCAGGACACACCATCACGAGGAAGCAGGACACACCATCACGAGGAAGCAGGACACACCATCAGGAGGAAGCAGGACACACCATCACGAGGAAGCAGGACACCATCAGGAGGAAGGAGCAGCACTGTCACTACCCAGTCTCGGCATATTAAGGTCAGTTAATTGGTGCTTTCAGGGTTCTTAGCATACCGAGGCTTCCCTTTCCCCCTCAGTATTTAAAGAGTCCGGAACTGCTGCTGCTGCTGCTGCTGCTGCAGCAGACTGCTTGGTTGGTGCCTCGTGTTTAGGGTGTTCTCGATGCGTTTCCCCCCCCCCAACCCCACCCCCCGTAGGTGCCAGTGTGATTTGCGTCTGCACAGAACCTTCTGCCCACCTCACCACCGCTTCTCACCTTCCCCCGCACTTTGGTGGGGGGGGGGGGGGACGTGAGGAGCTCTCCTAGCCTTCCTTCCCCCCACGTTCCTCCCCTTCCCCCAGCCCATGTAGGTTAACTTGAGTCCTGCAGAATTCTCGTCAAATCAACCCAACTTTGACCAAAGACGTCCCAGAAAACCGCCAATTTAGCAGTCATGTTTGATATTTGTATCCGGGAATTGATTTTTAAGAACATGCTGGCCTTATGCCAGTAACCTTTGTAGGTAAAAGAGCCCCCCGGGAAAGAAAAGGGAAAATATATATGTGAGTAATAGGATGGCGCCTAAAGTTTCCCATATAACGCTTTTTGTAGAAATGTTAGCCAAAGCAAGCCTATATATACCGCGGTCTGAAACGAATTAGGAATAGCAAAGCCATAATTAAGCTGATTAAACTCACTAAAGCGTGAGAGAGAGAGAGAAAGAGAGAGAGAGTGTGTGTGTGTGTGTGTGTGTGTGGGTGGGTGGGTGGGTGGGTGGGGGGAACGAAAGATTCGCAAGCGCTCGGTGTCCCCACCCACGGGCAGTGTATTCCTCACGGTGTGAACAGGGCAAGGTTCCAAATAGTTTGTTCAAAGACGTCCGTCCGTCTCACGTCCACCTGAATGAATGCTGTTGATATCATCATAAGGCTCAATTAAACCAGACAATTGCTTTTAACATCATTTAACTCGGTATATGTACATGCAAATACAAAAATGTGGACTCGCCAAGAGTTTTTTGCTGTGACAGCACCCTTACAGTCTTCGAGAATACAGGCGAAAATCCCTTTCTGGTGGTAAGGACTCTCCCCCATCCTCCCTAAACCCCCCCCCCCCACCCTTCCCCCAGCGTTATCGCTTCATTTGATAGACGACGTTAAGCGTTTTAAGAAAAAGGATATCTGCTTACACTTTTATTTACTTAAAAATGAATCTTCCTCTCTGTCTTGGCCTGTTGGAGCCGTGTGGGGTGGGGTGGGGTGGGGGTGGGGGAGGAGGAAGAGGAAGAGGAAGCAGGCAGTAAAATGCACTTTGAGAACGAAGCAGCGAAAAAGTTCTATTTAAAGGTTGGGTCGTTTGACGTGACACGGTCTTATCTATCCCCACTTCCCGTCCAAGTGGCTGCTTCCCCCACGGCGCCTCCTTGTTATAGTCAGACGTAAAACCTGTTGAAAAAAGCACGAAACCGTTCGAGAAGTGAAGAGGGAGGGCACTGTGGCTATTACAGTTGCATATGTACCTGCTTAAAAAGTGACCATATATGTATATATATATATATTACATATATATACATATATATATATATACATATATATATACGTATATATATATATGTATATATATATATAAGGCGAGGTGGGGTGAGGCAGTCATTACTGCCATATAGACGCGTAATGCTATAATGATTAATATAATTTAATAAGAAAACCAAATCAACCGAGCGCTGTTCTAGTCGAGTGCCTCCAGGCGGGGTGGTGGGGGCTGGCTGGGTGGGTGGGTGGGTTTGTACGGGAGGAAGGGCTGAAACCGTAATAATAATCTCGGTGTTATGCAACGATATTATCGCCTACATTTTTATGTAGGGGAGTTAGGTGGATCATTGTTGGGGGCTTGGTCCTTTCGAAATTCGAACCTCAACTATTGAACCTCACTCTCAGCAACGGGCGTTATGTGGGTATTTCACCATTAGCTCCGTACAAGACGTAATTCTCATGCTGGGATTGTCACAAGTACGCACAGGCTGGAGATTATTATGGTAATTTTTATTGACTTGCAGCTATTCGAATGCAATTTGGAAAGGGCTTTGTATTGAGAGAGAGAGAGAGAGAGTGTGTCCGCCATTAGTATGGGTCTGTCACATCCGTAAATTCCTTTGGCGTAACTTAGCATTACCAGTGTTTTTGGCACCTTTTTTTATACGTTAGGATACGTAACTTGGTCAATACTCGCTTGCAGACGGCCCTTATTGAGGGAGAGAGAGAGAGAGAGAATTACGGGGTGGGGATTTCCGATAGCGTAGGGAGTGTTCCGTTATCGACACAGAGAGGTATTGTTTCGTAAATATAGTAAAAATCGTGAAAATTGATAAGAAAAAAAGCCCCTGACTGCTGTTAACGTCTGTCATAGAAGTCTCTCCTTTATATCCTTAGCTATAAGGTTGACATTTTGGCCGTTTTAACTCGCCCACAAGAATTTTCGGGCCGAAGGCTGCCCCTCCCCCCCCCAACCAGCCCCTCTCTCGAAACTTCCAAGGATTCAAATAGTGACGGGAATGTTTATGGCGGGAGAATACGGTCGTGTCTGTATGTACGTACGTGTGACTACATGATATAACTCCATCCCTTAGGCTGTAACACAGCAACAAGAACATAATTACTGTATACCCTAGACGCAAATGGGAAGGCATTGCGAAGGCAGCTTAAACAGTATACAAGACAGTGAGGTGTGTGTGTGTGTGTGTGTGTGTGTGTGTGTGTGTGTGTAAAGTAGCGTAAAGAATTCGATAAGCCAAGGGCGGCATTGCGGCTATTACAATTATATATCACGTATCTGGGGCAGTGACCTGTGGATTCGACACAAACTTGTATGTATGTATGTATGTATGTATGTACGTACGTACGTGTGTATCATAATTTAGTATATGGAAAATTTAAGTGGTGTACATGTAGCGAAGGTGAGGAGCAGAGCGAGAAGGGAAGGGGTTCGGTTTGCTATAGGCTTTTTCAGTCCCTCCGGCCAATGGGGTGTCGTCTTGGGGCGAGCTTTGCTGCCAGCTATCGTATTGCCTACTTCGAGTCCCTCGAGCCATGAAACCTACATTTTAGCAGTTTTATTCTTTGTCGTTATGCAGTCAGCCACATATATTTCATTAGAGAGTATCTGAAGGGGGGGTGGGGGAGAGTGTGGCGCCAAAATTCTGGCGGGAAACGAAGTCGGGTAGAAGGGCTGCTTCGTGGCCGACGCATAACGGCTGGTGAATTTTGAATTTAAACTGTGAAAGGCAGCCATATATAGGCGCGTAATGCTAGAATGGTGAATATAGTTTAATAAAGGAAACGAAAGCAATCGAGCGCTGTTCTAGTCGAGTGCCTCTAGGCTGGTGGTGGTGGTGGTGGTGGTAGGGAGGAATTGGTGGGGAAGACTGTTGGCGCTCCGCCCTCCCCCAAGAGCAGGGTAACGCATGAACTCCCCCCACCCCTCCCTCCCCGGGTACCTCAACTCCCGCGCGTTCACCGCAGCTCCTTCGTCTTCGCCAAAAAAGCTTGTTACATTTCATACCATATAATTTACATTTGAGAGACCGGGGTTGGATCCCGATGTAAGTCATATACTTTATATAGGCCTATATGTTAAAATATGAATGCTGCATGACCGTTGTTTCATACATACCGCCAGCAGAGCAGTCGATGTCCAGCTCCCGCTGCCTATGAACCCCTCCCTCCTCCCCTCACATGCAAGGCCGCCTTGCTCCCAATGGCCCCCGAGAAGCAAGGAACGTTGGGGGTGACCCCCCATTTCCTCCCACCCAGCAGTGTGTCGAGGCAACAGGGTGAGTGGTTGCTAGGGTAATATAGAATGGTGCCCGCCACCTCCCTACCAAAGGCTAAATATTGTAGAAACACGGAGAAACTTGTCGTGTCGTCTGTATCAGAGAATTCTCGCCTTTATGTCCAAAGGTAGTAGGCTGTTAAATGTACTGTGGAGTTGAAGACGAAGCAATAAAATGCTATAAATCTGGAGACGTCGAAATGCACATACTGTACGCTCGGAAATGTTATGGGAAATCGGGAAGTAAACGCCCTTGATTTTACGAGCTTTCGTGTTTCAGGTTGAAACGGAGTTTTTTCTCTCTCCCTCTCTCATATGAAAACGTTGAGCCGCGCAGTATCGAAGAATAATAACACTGTAATCTTGGTGTGCCCCCACCATCAGGGTGGGGACGTAACTAGGCTCCTATACCTGTATACATTCACCTCCATGAATGTTATATATGTATACACAAAGTGGGTATACGTTTCCGTAGCTATAAGAGAGAGAGAGAGAGAGAGAGAGTTTTTGGTGCGTAAATACAGTAACCTTGAAAATTAAAAGAAGAGAGACAGACAGACGAACGATGTGTGTGTGTGTGTGTGTGTGTGTATTTACGTACGTACGTGACATAACGCCATCCCTTAGGCTGTAATATAACCAGAACATAATTGCTGCGTACACTTGACGCTTCAAGGTGTAAATTACTACACTTTCTGTTACACCTACGCTGATTTCTCGGTAATAATAATTACTTTTGAAAAGTTGAAGTGAGGACCAAATTCTCGTGCACGAACACTTGTCAAGTGCATGCTCCCCTCCCTCCTTTGGACAGTATACGGGTCTCTGTCTCTCCCTAACTTCCCCCTTCCCTCCCTTCCTTCCCATAAACCCCAGAACATTGAAATTAATGAAAAGGAGTATCGAAGGATTTCACAGGAAAAAAGCATTTAGCGTTTATGATTCCAAAATATTTACACGCGGCGCGCCAATCTCACAGTGCAGCCTGGACGGGTGGGCCTCTCCCTCCCACCCCCTCCCGCTCTCGCAGACCGGCAAGTTGGCGCCTTCAAACACCCACTGTTGCTACCCCCCCCCCCCATGGGCCTCCCCCATACACCACCCCCTTGCTGCCTACGGCCGGGGAGGGGGGACAGTAGGTAGGGGTGACCCCCTAGACTCCCCCACTAGACGCTTGCGAGCCAGCATTCAACTGTATGTGTATGGAATGTTCGCGTGCAGTGGCGGGTGGGTAGTACGGCGCTCTCGACCCTTACAGCCTTGAAGAATACAGGCGAAAAACCCTTTTTGGTGTTAAGGAAACACCCTCCCTGTCTCCCCCTCACCCCCCACCCTTCCCCCAGCGTTATCTCTTCCCTCGATAAAAATACGAAAAAGGCATTTCAAGGAAGGCAGGATAACGGCGTAGACTTTTTTTTTTTTTTTTTTTTAAATCAAACTCCCTTTCTGTCTTGGCATGGTGGGGCACGTGTTCCTGACCTCCCCTACTCAATCCCCGATCCCCCCCCCTCCCACACTATCTCTAACGAAAGCTGCTTTTTTTTTTCTTTTTAGATAATACCGCAGTTTAAGCAGCCCAATGGGTTTATTTGGTTTTCTACAAATGCCTGCATTTTGTTCTTGCTAAATTTATCGGGAATACTGTGACTAGGCCCATAGACGGACGGAGGGAGAGAGAGAGGGGGGTGGGTGGTTCGCCATTAGTATGGGTCTGTGACATTCGTAAATTCCTTTGGCGTAAATCCCTTTCCCTTACTACAACCAGTGTTTTTTTGGTAACTTTTTTTTTTATACGTTATCGCCTTTGTTTCCCCAAAAGGTTACGTAACTTGGTCAATACTGGCTTGCAGACTTCCCCTTTTGAGAGAGAGAGAGAGAGAGAGAGAGAGAGAGAGAGAGAGTAAATGTAGGAAAATTCGTGAAAATGAATAAGAAAACAGTCCCTAACTGCTGATAACGTCTATGTAATAGAATTTTCGCCTTCATATCCTTAGCTATAAGGTTGACATTTTGGCCGTTATAACTCGCCCATAAGACTTTTCCTGCGCGAAGGCTTCCCCCCCCCCCCACCAACTCCTCTCTCGAAACTTCGAAGGATTCCAATAGTGACGGGAATGTTTATGGCGGGAGAATACGGTCGTGTCTATATGTACGTACGTGTGACTGCATGATATAACGCCATCCCTTAGGCTGTAACACAGCAACGAGAACATAATTGTTTACATTTGACACAAATGCGAAGGCATTGCAAACGCAGCTTAAACAGTATACAAGACAGTGGTGTGTGTGTGTGTGTGTGTGTGTGGTAGCGTGAAGAATTCGATAAGTCAAGGGGCCATTGCGACTATTACAATTATATATCACGTATCTGGGACAGTGACCTGTGGATTCGACACAAACTTGTATGTATGTATGTATGTACGTGTGTATCATAATTTAGTACATGGAAAATGTAAGTGGTGTACATGTAGCGAAGGTGAGGAGCATCCGGCCAATGGGGTGTTGTCCTGGAGCGAGCTTTGCTGCCAGCTATCGTATTGCCTACATCGAGGCCCTCGAGCCATGAAACCTACATTTTAGCAGTTTTATTCAGTGCCGTTATGCAGTCAACCATATATATATATATATATATATATATATATATATATATATATATATATATATATATATATATATATATATATATATATATATATGTATATATATATATCCATTAAAGAGTACATGCAGGGGGTGGGGAAAAGTGGCGCCAGAATTCTGGCGGGAAAAGAACTCTGGTACAGCTCGCTTCTTCGTGGCCGACGGATAACGGCTGGTGAGTTTAAACTGAAAGGAACTGACTTCATATTTTGTTGCATTTTAAGAAAGGGAGGATAACTGCGTAGACTTTTTAAAAAACCAAACTCCCCTTGTGTCTTGGCATGGTGGGGCCGTGTTGGGGGAGGAGGAAGAGGAAGCGGGCTGTAGAATGCACTTTGAAAACGAAGCAGCGGAAAAGTTATGTATAAAGGTTGGGGCGTTTGACGTGACACGGTCTTATCTATCGCCTTCTTTTTTTTTTTTTTTTCGTTCAGTGGCTGCCTCTACGGCGTCTCCTTGTTATAGCCATACGTAAAAAGGAAAGCGCGAAACACTTCGAGAAGTGAAGAGGGAGGGCACTGTGGCTATTAGAATTGCATATGTACCTGCTCAAAAGTGACACACACACACATACATACATACATACATACATACATACATACACAGTATATTGAGGTAAGGCGAGGTAGGGTGAGGCAGTCATTACTGCCACATAGACGCGTAATGCTATAATGATGAATATAATATAATTTAATAAAGGAAACCAAATCAATCGAGCGCTGTTCTAGTCGAGTGCCTCTAGGCTGTTGTTGGTGTGGGTGGAGGGAGGAATTGGTGGAGAAGATTGTTGGCGCCCCGCCCTCCCGCATGAACTCAACTCCCCCGCGGAACAACGATATAATGATAATGAAAGGTCAAGGAAGGAATTGGAAATGAACCGTAATATATAAGAATAATAATAATGAGGCGCCAAGAAATGGAAGTAAAACCGCTTAGGTACAGTGGGTGGAAAGGAGCAGTCATAACGGCTAACGAGTTCAAAAGAAAGTCGGTCACGATCGCCCTTATGCACCCGGTAATAAAGGCGGGAACCCTAATTGATAGTCCTAGGTGTTATGCAACTATATTATCGCCTACGTTGGACGTTTGTAGGAAAGGTGAATAATACGCGGTTGGGGCTTCACCATTCGAAATTCGAATCCCAAATTGTGTACTTCTCTCTAAGGCACGCGTTCACGACCTCCCCCCCCCCTCAACAACCCCCGAACGTCCTCCCCCCACACTATCCCTAACGACAGCTTTTTTTTTTTTTTTTTTTTTTTTTTTAATACCGTAGTTTAACCAAACCAATGAGCTGATTTGTTTTCTACAAATGAGCATTTGTTCGTGCTAAACTTGACGAGAATACTGTGACTAGGACCATAGACGGAGAGAGAGAGAGAGAGAGAGAGAGAGAGAGAGAGAGAGAGAGAGAGAGAGAGAGAGAGAGGCGCCCGCCGCACCGCAGTAACTCCAACATCGGCGGCTTGTTTAAAATGCAGTGCATGGTAGGCGTAAGGTTGGAAGGGGTAATAGAAGGGGGAGGGGGGGAGGCAGTAAGGTATAAGGGGATGGAAAAAAGAACGGGCAGACCCATATGTCAAGTAGTGTACCGATTAGTGCTTGTTGTATTGTGTTTTTAATAAATTTTATGGTGTGATGAGGTTCGGCAGAGGCTTACAGAGATAGGGGGCTGCAAATTGCAGCGTCCCCCTTTCCTCCCCCGAGGCAGGGGGGGGGGGACTGGGACCATGGTGCTGTTCAACAGCAGTGTTTGTGCTGTAATGAGTTGGTAACGCCTTTCCCTTAAGGATAGTGTTAGTATTCACTACAGTGAGTGCGGGCTTTTCTTCAGCACTTTATTCATCTAGTAATATATACAAATTCATTCCCAAAGCTTCACTCGGAACATTGACACGCGAAGGCCAAAACCGGGTAGGGGGCTGGGTTGGCTGCTGCCTCCCACCCCCCTGCAGAGCAGGCGGTGTCCAGCTCTCGCTGCCCATAAACCACCCCACCCCACCCCACCCCCCGCCCATAACCTGTAAGTCCCCCGTGCTCCCAGTTTGAATACGATGCCCGTTGTCACTCTCCCTCCCTCCCCCCCCCACCCATAACCTGCAAGTCCCCCGTGCTCCCAGTTTGAATACGATGCCCGTTGTAACTCCCTCCCTCCCTCCCTCCCCCCCCAACTTGTCGTCCAGGGGCGGTTTCCTGCTTGACTTTTGGCGCGAAATTTTTCCACTCCAGGCTAATCTCTTCTCCGTAGGGGGGGTACTGGCGTTAGTGCACCCCTTGCGGTGCAGTTTAGGCATTACTTAGGTACTTTGCAGCGTTCCTTCGGCCCCCAGGTGCAACCTCTTGCATTCCCTTTACTGTACCTCCGTTCATATTCTCTTTCTTCCACCTTACTTTCCTCAACCCTCTCCTAACGTGTTATTCACAGTGCTCCTGCTTTGAGGGGATCCCCTCCTTCCCCCCCCCCCCCTACACCCCTCTCTCTCGCTACCACGGTAACTTGTATTTGGGGCTTAGAAATTGTCCTGCTTCTAGGCGAGCTCTGGAAATGTTAACCGTTTCGCCACCGGTATTAAGGACTTAGAACAAACCAGTTCATAATTGTAACCTTATGGTAGGGGTACGTAAGGAGGAAACTAAAACAAATGTTGCACCCCCTTCCACGTTGTTACTAGAGTTGGGGGGGCGGGGGGTGCCGCACACTGCCCAGTGGTGCACGTGGGTGGAAGGGAATGCTGCGCACTTACATTACAGCGTTCGACAATACTGTAAGGCTTCAACTGAAAGCAGAGATCCTTGCACGCATTGCAAGTGCAAATAATGCAGAGCATATATACAAAGTTCCTTTCATGAATTACGAACGAATGACTACACTAAATGAATTATTGCCTTTTGTCACTGTTCGTAAACTAAAGGGGAAGCCGAAGTGAAAGCCTCTTCGCATTGGGAGAATGAAACCAGGAAGCGGTGTTGCTACCCGACGTGAAATCTAAAATGGTTGCTTTCGCACCCCCCACCCCTCCCTTCATCCCCCTCCACACACACGCCTTTATCACCTACGGAATAACTAGTCCCTTCTTACTATTACATTATTCAGAACATTATACCACCTCCTTAATAAACAAGCCCACCAAAGGAGCCGTAGATTTGGAATTCGGGAAGTTCCGAAAGAATATGACAGCGTTCAGAAAAAAAAAAAAAATAGAAAAACGTGAGTATAATACAGGAAGAATCGTCACAGGGCAGTAATGCATTGCGCCTTCGCTTCAGTTTACGAGTTGAACGCCTTTTTCTACGTTCTTTTTCTGGATTTTTCTTGATGTTCTCTGTTTTCAGGGAGGATTCTCTCTCTCTCTCTCTCTCTCTCTCTCTCCTCTCTCTCTCTCTCTCTCTCTCTCTCGTTTTCGTTTGCGTACATCATGGGTAAGCGAAAGGAATCCGGAACGATTGTTGACCCGATTCCGCAACCTGCAGAAAAGCCCCACAGGGCCTGAATCCGTCACCGCAGCTCCTTCGTCTATGCCAAACAAAGCTCATTACACTGCACACCATATATAATTTTAAGAGACCGGGCTTCGATCCCGATGTACGAGTAATGTGTGTATATGTATGTATGTATGTGTATGAATGCGGCATGATCGTTGTTTCATACAAAACGCCAGCAGGGCAGGCGATGTCCAGCTCCCGCTGCCCATAACCCCCCCCCCCATCACATGCGAGACCCCCTGTCAACCAGCGGCCCCTGAGAGGGAAGGAACGTTGGGGGTGGGGGTACGCCCTTGTTCCCACCCAATGGTGTGTCGGTGCAACAGGCCCGGGCGATAAGGGAGGGTGTGTTGCTAGTGTATAAAATGGTGCCCGCCACCTCCCTAAATATCGCCTTTGTGTCCAGAGCCAGTAGGCTGTTAAATGTACTTTGAAGTTGAAGGCTGAGCAATAAAATGCTATAATTCTGGTGACGTCTAAATAAATGCATTTACGGCCGGAAATGTTATGGGAAATCGGGAGGTAAACGCCCTTGATATTACGAGCTTTCGTGTTTCAGGTTGAAACGGAGTTTCTTTCTCTCTCTCTCTCTCTCCGTAAACCCCAGAACATTGAAATCATTGAAACGGAATATTGGTGAAGGATTTCACAGGAAGAAAGCATTCAGCGGTTATCATGCAAAAATGCGTAAAGGCGGCGCGCGAATGTCAAAATGGAGTCTTGGGCGGGTGGGTCTCTGCCTCCCACCCCCTCCCCCTCCCCCTCCCGCTCTCGCAGACCGGCAGCGGAGTCGGTGTCGTCAAGCTCCCACTGAAGGTTACACGGGAGTCGGCCACTAACGCCCTTATGCACCCCGAAATAAAGGCGGGGACCCTATTTGGTAGCCCAGGCCGGTTGGTTCTTGGCCCCTTCGAAATTCGAATCTGAATTTGTGAAATTCTCTCTCTCTCTCTCTCTCTCTCTCTCTCTCTCTCTCTCTCTCTCTCTCTCTCTCTCTCTCTCTCTCTCTCTCTCTCTCTCTCTCTCTCGCGCTTTTTAAGGTCAAAATCATGAACTCCGTGAATTTGATGATTTCAAAGGCAGTTCTTAGAAAAAGTAGGATAGTTGTAGTGAGGGATTAATCCCCGAAGGGAATAGCGGAATATTCCCTCTCTCTCTCTCTCTCTCTCCCAGTATGAGACGTTGTTAATGATATAATTTATATATGATGTGTGTTTAATACTCGGCGCTCATACAGAGAGCGGCGGCAGCAGATCCGGGGCCGACGTCCTGCTCTCCCTCCCCTCCCGGCGCCTGCCACCCCCCTCCCCTCTCGGGCTCCCACCAGCCAACGGGTGGGAGGGAAGGTGGGGTGGCGCCCTTGTTCCTCCCACCCAACAGTGTCGGCGCCACAGTGGCGGGCTGTAAGCGAGGGTGAGCTGTTGCTAGGGTGTGTAATGGCGGCCGCCACCTCCCTTCTCGTGGGAGAGACAGACATTACATTGTGAACCTATAATATCATACCAATGACTGAATATTGCAAAAGGCGTCTAAATATGGAGCAAATAGATCCCTGACCTCCCGTGGTTTATATCAGAGAATTGTCCGCGTTATGTCCAGAGCTTGTAAGGTTGACAGTTGCCAATTCCAGTTTGAATCCGTTGTAACTCTCTCCTTCCCCCCACTTTTGCTTTGCAAGAGCAGCTTCCTGCTTGATTTTTGGTGCCAACTTTTTTGTACTCGGGGCCCCCCCCTCTCTCCTCCGTAGGGGGATAGTGCCGCCAGTGCACCTCATGCGGTGCAATGTAGGCGTTACTTGAGAGGTTCTTTGCAGCGCCCTTTCGGCCTCTAGCTGCAACCTCTTTTCATTCCTTTGACTGTACCTCCGTTCATATTCCCTTCCTTCCAACTTCCCTTCCCTTCCCTTCCCCAAACACCTCTGCTAACGAGTTATTCACAGTGCTGCTTCAACTGCCTTGAGGTTTTCCTCCCGTTACGCCTTTCATACCTTCCTTCCTTCCTTTCCTTCCTTCCTTCCTTCCTTCCTTCCTTTTCACTCAGTTTCCGTTTCAGCGCTGAATAAATGGCCGTAGGTGCCTCCAGTGCTTGGCATGTATGCCTGAAATCTGTAAATCAAGCAATCCAAGCTCCCCCCCCCCTCTCTCTCTCTCTCTCTCTCTCTCTCTCTCTCTCTCTTCTCTCTCTCTCTCTCTCTCTCTCTCTCTCTCCTATCTCTCTCTCTCTCTCTCTCTCTATGCTTCATTTACCCTGACGCTTCTGTCAGCTAATTTAGTTACGTGGATTTACTACTCGTTCGTTTTGGACCCCAGACATAATGCAGTGACGGGGCGTGATGAAGGTGGCCTGGGTTGGGTTTTTTTTGTTTTGTTTTTGTTACGTATTTTATCCGTCAAATATTGTATAAAGGAATCTCATAATTTTAAATCTGGGTCTTTGTATCCATTCCTGAAGCATTTCAGCCGACCCAGTGGTAGGGTAGGGCGTCTATGGCAAGGATCCCCCCCCCCTCCCCTCACCTCCCACCACTAACTCACCACGGTAACCTGTTGCTGCTCTGTTTGTAGGCGAGCTCGGAAAGTTGTAACCATTTCGCTACCGGTACTAAGACATCATACAAAAAAAAAGATGTAATTTTCAAACCTTACGGTAGTGGGACGTAAGGAGGAAACTGATATAGGACGCTGCATGCAGTTCCAAGTTGTCATGAGGAAGGTGGTGGGTGGGGGGGTTCCCGCCCACTGCCCTAACAAAATGTGCGCACATACAGCGTTCGTGCATAATCCCGACTTCAACTAAAGTGAGGCAGAAATCCTTGCACTCGTTGCAAGTGCAAGTAATATATAGGGAATATATAAAGTTCCTTTCATGAATTTAAGATATTAATAACTACACTAAATTAATAATTGCCTTTTGTCACGGTTCTTAAACTACAGCGGAAGGCGAAGTGAAAGCCGAAAGCCTGTAACGCATTGGGAGCAGCTGTTTTTGAAATAGTGGCCTCCCCCCCCCACACCTTCCTTCACCCCCTCCCACCACACCTTCCTTCACCCCCCTCCCACCACACACGGCTTGATTATCTAGCTTACGAAAAAAACTAATTATTATTATTCTGAACATAAACCTCCCGCCATAATAAACAAGGCCACCAAAGGGAGGAGCCGTTGGTTCGGAATTCAGGAAGTTCCCAAGAAACATGACAGCGTCCATCGGAAAGAAATGAACAGAAAAAGACGCGAATAAAATGCAAGAATCTGCACGGGGCAGAAATGCATTGCGCCTTCTTCGCTTCAGCTTTCGAGTTAAACGCCTTTTTTTTTTTTTTTTTTTTTTACGTAACGTCCTTTGTTTTCAGGGAGGAGGACTCTCTCTCTCTCTCTCTCTCTCTCTCCTCTCTCTCTCTCTCTCTCTCTCTCTCTCTCTCTCTCTCTCAATTATGTATTTTTATGCATTTACACCAATATTATCTAGTTATTAAATTCAACTCTACGTGAAATTGAAATTCCTTATACGTTATATATATATATATATATACTCTGAATGAGTGTAAAATTCCCTAGAATTTTGAAAATCCCGAGAAATAGAAGTTCTGGAGCATTTTGAAGTTTTCGACGGTTTGGTGAAATTCGGAGAAATTGAAGTTCCCCGAGAATTTTGAAATTCTCGACGGTTTGAAATTCACCTGTTGTGATTCAAAATATTCACACACGCAACGCTCGATGTCAAAATGGAGAAATGGGGTCGGGTGGGTTACTGTCTCTCACCCTCTCTCGCTCTCTCTCTCTCCCTCCCCCCCACATGCTAGACCCCCGTGCTCCCGACGGCCGAGAGTGAGGGAAGGGAGGTAGTGGGGGGTGACCCCCTGGACTCCCCCCACCCAACAGCGCGACGAGCCATCACTGAACCTGTTCGGTTTGCTATGGGGGTTTGAGTGGTTGCTAGGGTAAGTGACAGCAGTCTCATGCGGACGCAGAGTAGGGGCAGTTGTGTTGAGGGGGATGGATGGGGTGGGTGGGTATACTGGCGGGCGTTGGTAGGGGGAGGGGGGGTAAGGGACGGTGGGTGACCACGTGCCAACCTGTGGGAAGGGGGGAGGCCGCAAGAGGCATCAGTGTAATGAAATAGTGAACAGGAATACACGAGTTTTTTTTCTTTCGGTTGTCTTAGTTTTTCTTGCATTTCAAGTTTTGTCGATGTTTTTTGTTACGTTCCTGAGGTATTTCGCTTGCACTTGACGTTTTGTCGAAGTTTTTTCCTCGTTCCTTCCGTCCCTCTAAGCTAGGGTTTTCTTGCAATTTACGTCTTGCCGAAGATTTTGCTTTCGTTCCCGTAGGTTTTCTTGCATTTTGAGTTTTTTCGAGGTTTTATTTGTTCCGATTCTCTTAGTTTCTCTTGCACTTGACGTTTTGTCGAAGTTTTTTCCTTGTTCCTTCCGTCCCCCTAAGCTAAGGTTTTCTTGCAATTTACGTCTTGCCGAAGATTTTGCTTTCGTTCCCGTAGGTTTTCTTGCATTTTGAGTTTTTTCGAGGTTTTATTTGTTCCGTTTCTCTTAGTTTCTCTTGCACTTGACGTTCATTAGAAGTTTTTTCTTTCCTTCCTCTCTGGGTTTCTTGCAATTGACGGTTTGTCGGTTTTGTTTTTGTTCCCTTACTCTTGTTTTTTCTCGCATTGACGTTTTGCTGAGGATTTTTCTCTGGGTTTTACTTGCAATGAACGTTTTTGTCGAGGTCTTTTGTTTCGTTTCTCGCTTTTGACGTTTTGTCAGAGTTTTGTTTTTCTTGCATTTGAAGTTTCACCGAGGGGTTTTTTTTTTTTTTTCGTTTCTCCGAGTTTCTCTTTCTTGCACTTGACGGTTTGTGGAGGTTTTTCCACCCGCTTCTCTGTTTTCCTTGCAATTGCATTTTTGTCGAGGTGTTTTCTTTCGTTGCTCTTGATTTTTCTTGCAATTGACGTTTTGTCGAGGTTTCTTGAAGATTTCAGTGTCATTTGAAAAATACCTGCATTGGATATTCTCTCTCTCTCTCTCTCTCTCTCTCTCTCTCTCTCTCTCTCTCTCTCTCTCTCTCTCTCTCTCTCTCCTCTTCAGATTTCTTTGATTTTTAGGTTTAAGTTTTCTTGGTTTTTTTTTTTTTTTTTGTTTCGTTTCATGTACCTTTTTCTTGCAATTGACTTTTTGCCGAAGTTTTTGTTTTGTTTCCCGTATTGTTTTGTTGCATTTTAAGATTTCTCGATTGCTTATGTTTCGTTTCTCGTAGCTTTCCTTGCAATTGACTTTCTGCCGAAGTTTGTGTTTTGGTTCCCGTAGGGTTTTGGTGCATTTCAAGGTTTCTCGACTTTTTTTTTGTTTCGTTTCTCGTAACTTTCCTTGCAATTGACTATCTGCTGAAGTTTGTGTTTTGGTTCCTGTAGGGTTTTGTTGCATTTTAAGGTTTCTCGACTTTTTTTTTTGTTTCGTTTCTCGTAACTTTCCTTGCAATTGACTATCTGCTGAAGTTTGTGTTTTGGTTCCCGTAGGGTTTTGGTGCATTTCAAGGTTTCTCGACTTTTTTTTTGTTTCGTTTCTCGTAACTTTCCTTGCAATTGACTATCTGCTGAAGTTTGTGTTTTGGTTCCTGTAGGGTTTTGTTGCATTTCAAGGTTTCTCGACTTTTTTTTTGTTTCGTTTCTCGTAGCTTTCCTTGCAATTGACTTTCTGCTGAAGTTTGTGTTTTGGTTCCTGTAGGGTTTTGTTGCATTTTAAGGTTTCTCGACTTTTTTTTGTTTCGTTTCTCGTAACTTTCCTTGCAATTGACTATCTGCTGAAGTTTGTGTTTTGGTTCCTGTAGGGTTTTGTTGCATTTCAAGGTTTCTCGACTTTTTTTTTGTTTAGTTTCTCGTAGCTTTCCTTGCAATTGACTTTCTGCTGAAGTTTGTGTTTTGGTTCCTGTAGGGTTTTGTTGCATTTCAAGGTTTCTCGACTTTTTTTTTGTTTCGTTTCTCGTAGCTTTCCTTGCAATTGACTTTCTGCTGAAGTTTGTGTTTTGGTTCCTGTAGGGTTTTGTTGCATTTTAAGGTTTCTCGACTTTTTTTTTGTTTCGTTTCTCGTAACTTTCCTTGCAATTGACTTTCTGCTGAAGTTTGTGTTTTGGGTCCCGTAGGGTTTTGTTGCATTTTAAGGTTTCTCGACTTTTTTTTTGTTTCGTTTCTCGTAACTTTCCTTGCAATTGACTTTCTGCTGAAGTTTGTGTTTTGGTTCCCGTAGGGTTTTTGTTGCATTTTAAGGTTTCTCGACTTTTTTTTTGTTTCGTTTCTCGTAGCTTTCCTTGCAATTGACTTTCTGCTGAAGTTTGTGTTTTGGGTCCCGTAGGGTTTTGTTGCATTTTAAGGTTTCTCGACTTTTTTTTTGTTTCGTTTCTCGTAACTTTCCTTGCAATTGACTTTCTGCTGAAGTTTGTGTTTTGGTTCCTGTAGGGTTTTGTTGCATTTTAAGGTTTCTCGACTTTTTTTTTGTTTCGTTTCTCGTAACTTTCCTTGCAATTGACTTTCTGCTGAAGTTTGTGTTTTGGGTCCCGTAGGGTTTTGTTGCATTTCAAGGTTTCTCGACTTTTTTTTTGTTTCGTTTCTCGTAACTTTCCTTGCAATTGACTTTCTGCTGAAGTTTGTGTTTTGGGTCCCGTAGGGTTTTGTTGCATTTTAAGGTTTCTCGACTTTTTTTTTGTTTCGTTTCTCGTAACTTTCCTTGCAATTGACTTTCTGCTGAAGTTTGTGTTTTGGTTCCCGTAGGGTTTTGTTGCATTTCAAGGTTTCTCGACTTTTTTTTTGTTTCGTTTCTCGTAGCTTTCCTTGTAATTGACTTTCTGCTGAAGTTTGTGTTTTGGTTCCTGTAGGGTTTTGTTGCATTTTAAGGTTTCTCGACTTTTTTTTTGTTTCGTTTCTCGTAACTTTCCTTGCAATTGACTTTCTGCTGAAGTTTGTGTTTTGGTTCCCGTAGGGTTTTGTTGCATTTCAAGGTTTCTCGACTTTTTTTTTTGTTTCGTTTCTCGTAGCTTTCCTTGCAATTGACTTTCTGCTGAAGTTTGTGTTTTGGTTCCTGTAGGGTTTTGTTGCATTTTAAGGTTTCTCGACTTTTTTTTTGTTTCGTTTCTCGTAACTTTCCTTGCAATTGACTTTCTGCTGAAGTTTGTGTTTTGGGTCCCGTAGGGTTTTGTTGCATTTTAAGGTTTCTCGACTTTTTTTTTTGTTTCGTTTCTCGTAGCTTTCCTTGCAATTGACTTTCTGCTGAAGTTTGTGTTTTGGGTCCCGTAGGGTTTTGTTGCATTTTAAGGTTTCTCGACTTTTTTTTTGTTTCGTTTCTCGTAACTTTCCTTGCAATTGACTTTCTGCTGAAGTTTGTGTTTTGGTTCCCGTAGGGTTTTGTTGCATTTCAAGGTTTCTCGACTTTTTTTTTGTTTCGTTTCTCGTAGCTTTCCTTGCAATTGACTTTCTGCTGAAGTTTGTGTTTTGGGTCCCGTAGGGTTTTGTTGCATTTTAAGATTTCTCGACTTTTTTTTTGTTTCGTTTCTCGTAACTTTCCTTGCAATTGACTTTCTGCTGAAGTTTGTGTTTTGGGTCCCGTAGGGTTTTGTTGCATTTTAAGATTTCTCGACTTTTTTTTTGTTTCGTTTCTCGTAGCTTTCCTTGCAATTGACTTTCTGCTGAAGTTTGTGTTTTGGTTCCTGTAGGGTTTTGTTGCATTTTAAGGTTTCTCGACTTTTTTTTTGTTTCGTTTCTCGTAGCTTTCCTTGCAATTGACTTTCTGCTGAAGTTTGTGTTTTGGTTCCTGTAGGGTTTTGTTGCATTTTAAGGTTTCTCGACTTTTTTTTTGTTTCGTTTCTCGTAGCTTTCCTTGCAATTGACTTTCTGCTGAAGTTTGTGTTTTGGGTCCCGTAGGGTTTTGTTGCATTTCAAGGTTTCTCGACTTTTTTTTTGTTTCGTTTCTCGTAACTTTCCTTGCAATTGACTTTCTGCTGAAGTTTGTGTTTTGGGTCCCGTAGGGTTTTGTTGCATTTCAAGGTTTCTCGACTTTTTTTTTGTTTCGTTTCTCGTAGCTTTCCTTGCAATTGACTTTCTGCTGAAGTTTGTGTTTTGGTTCCTGTAGGGTTTTGTTGCATTTTAAGGTTTCTCGACTTTTTTTTTGTTTCGTTTCTCGTAGCTTTCCTTGCAATTGACTTTCTGCTGAAGTTTGTGTTTTGGTTCCTGTAGGGTTTTGTTGCATTTTAAGGTTTCTCGACTTTTTTTTTGTTTCGTTTCTCGTAGCTTTCCTTGCAATTGACTTTCTGCTGAAGTTTGTGTTTTGGTTCCTGTAGGGTTTTGTTGCATTTTAAGGTTTCTCGACTTTTTTTTTGTTTCGTTTCTCGTAGCTTTCCTTGCAATTGACTTTCTGCTGAAGTTTGTGTTTTGGGTCCCGTAGGGTTTTGTTGCATTTCAAGGTTTCTCGACTTTTTTTTTGTTTCGTTTCTCGTAACTTTCCTTGCAATTGACTTTCTGCTGAAGTTTGTGTTTTGGGTCCCGTAGGGTTTTGTTGCATTTTAAGGTTTCTCGACTTTTTCTTTTGTTTCGTTTCTCGTAACTTTCCTTGCAATTGACTTTCTGCTGAAGTTTGTGTTTTGGGTCCCGTAGGGTTTTGTTGCATTTCAAGGTTTCTCGACTTTTTTTTTGTTTCGTTTCTCGTAGCTTTCCTTGTAATTGACTTTCTGCTGAAGTTTGTGTTTTGGTTCCTGTAGGGTTTTGTTGCATTTTAAGGTTTCTCGACTTTTTTTTGTTTCGTTTCTCGTAACTTTCCTTGCAATTGACTTTCTGCTGAAGTTTGTGTTTTGGTTCCTGTAGGGTTTTGTTGCATTTTAAGGTTTCTCGACTTTTTTTTTGTTTCGTTTCTCGTAACTTTCCTTGCAATTGACTTTCTGCTGAAGTTTGTGTTTTGGTTCCCGTAGGGTTTTGTTGCATTTTAAGGTTTCTCGACTTTTTTTTTGTTTCGTTTCTCGTAACTTTCCTTGCAATTGACTTTCTGCTGAAGTTTGTGTTTTGGTTCCCGTAGGGTTTTGTTGCATTTCAAGGTTTCTCGACTTTTTTTTTTGTTTCGTTTCTCGTAGCTTTCCTTGCAATTGACTTTCTGCTGAAGTTTGTGTTTTGGTTCCTGTAGGGTTTTGTTGCATTTTAAGGTTTCTCGACTTTTTTTTTGTTTCGTTTCTCGTAGCTTTCCTTGCAATTGACTTTCTGCTGAAGTTTGTGTTTTGGTTCCTGTAGGATTTTGTTGCATTTTAAGGTTTCTCGACTTTTTTTTTGTTTCGTTTCTCGTAGCTTTCCTTGCAATTGACTTTCTGCTGAAGTTTGTGTTTTGGGTCCCGTAGGGTTTTGTTGCATTTCAAGGTTTCTCGACTTTTTTTTTGTTTCGTTTCTCGTAACTTTCCTTGCAATTGACTTTCTGCTGAAGTTTGTGTTTTGGGTCCCGTAGGGTTTTGTTGCATTTCAAGGTTTCTCGACTTTTTTTTTGTTTCGTTTCTCGTAGCTTTCCTTGCAATTGACTTTCTGCTGAAGTTTGTGTTTTGGTTCCTGTAGGGTTTTGTTGCATTTTAAGGTTTCTCGACTTTTTTTTTGTTTCGTTTCTCGTAGCTTTCCTTGCAATTGACTTTCTGCTGAAGTTTGTGTTTTGGTTCCTGTAGGGTTTTGTTGCATTTTAAGGTTTCTCGACTTTTTTTTTGTTTCGTTTCTCGTAGCTTTCCTTGCAATTGACTTTCTGCTGAAGTTTGTGTTTTGGGTCCCGTAGGGTTTTGTTGCATTTCAAGGTTTCTCGACTTTTTTTTTGTTTCGTTTCTCGTAACTTTCCTTGCAATTGACTTTTTCTGCTGAAGTTTGTGTTTTGGGTCCCGTAGGGTTTTGTTGCATTTTAAGGTTTCTCGACTTTTTTTTTGTTTCGTTTCTCGTAACTTTCCTTGCAATTGACTTTCTGCTGAAGTTTGTGTTTTGGGTCCCGTAGGGTTTTGTTGCATTTCAAGGTTTCTCGACTTTTTTTTTGTTTCGTTTCTCGTAGCTTTCCTTGCAATTGACTTTCTGCTGAAGTTTGTGTTTTGGGTCCCGTAGGGTTTTGTTGCATTTTAAGGTTTCTCGATGTTTTTTTGTTTCGTTTCTCGTAACTTTCCTTGCAATTGACTTTCTGCTGAAGTTTGTGTTTTGGGTCCCGTAGGGTTTTGTTGCATTTCAAGGTTTCTCGATTTTGGTTCCTGTAGGGTTTTGTTGCATTTTAAGGTTTCTCGACTTTTTTTTGTTTCGTTTCTCGTAACTTTCCTTGCAATTGACTTTCTGCTGAAGTTTGTGTTTTGGTTCCCGTAGGGTTTTGTTGCATTTTAAGGTTTCTCGACTTTTTTTTTGTTTCGTTTCTCGTAACTTTCCTTGCAATTGACTTTCTGCTGAAGTTTGTGTTTTGGTTCCTGTAGGGTTTTGTTGCATTTTAAGGTTTCTCGACTTTTTTTTTGTTTCGTTTCTCGTAACTTTCCTTGCAATTGACTTTCTGCTGAAGTTTGTGTTTTGGTTCCCGTAGGGTTTTGTTGCATTTCAAGGTTTCTCGACTTTTTTTTTTGTTTCGTTTCTCGTAGCTTTCCTTGCAATTGACTTTCTGCTGAAGTTTGTGTTTTGGTTCCTGTAGGGTTTTGTTGCATTTTAAGGTTTCTCGACTTTTTTTTGTTTCGTTTCTCGTAACTTTCCTTGCAATTGACTTTCTGCTGAAGTTTGTGTTTTGGGTCCCGTAGGGTTTTGTTGCATTTTAAGATTTCTCGACTTTTTTTTGTTTCGTTTCTCGTAACTTTCCTTGCAATTGACTTTCTGCTGAAGTTTGTGTTTTGGGTCCCGTAGGGTTTTGTTGCATTTTAAGATTTCTCGACTTTTTTTTTGTTTCGTTTCTCGTAGCTTTTCTTGCAATTGACTTTCTGCAGGAAAAATCGCTCTTGAGGCAGATTAACATATATATAACAGCTGATCTTTTACTCCCACGTGTGTGCGTGAGAGAGAGAGAGAGAGAGAGGGGGGGGTTAGGTTCTTGTTATGTTAGGGACATGACAGCGTCAAGTGTTCACTTCCCCCTCCTTTTCCGAAGGTCTAGCGCTTTCCTTTTAACCGAAGAAGGCAGAGAGAGGGAGAGAGAGAGAATTCTGGGCTGGTTACTCTTGGAAAAGAATGGTGACTTTTTTTCCCCTCCTTCCACGTCCAGCTGCACTATAACGTACTTATATAAATCACAATACTTTTTCGTGAGTCACGAAGCCTTACTGTAATTCAGAACTCGGGAAAATGTCACCGGTTGCGATTGTTTAGATTTCGTTTCCAGAACTAATGTCAAAAGCCGTCTGCTGCTGCTGCTGCTGCTGCTGCTGCTGCGAGGATATAACAGCAATGTAAACAAACTATAGAAGAAACAACACTCCCAAATTCTCGTGTAACAAACAAAGCCGAGGAGGCCTTTTTCACGCTTTTCACTTTTTGTTCCCTTTCTCTTCACTGCTAAGCCCTTTCCCCCTCTTAAGAGGCCAATTCCTCCCCAATATAAATATAACAATCCGTACTGATGATTATACATATATATAATGTGCATGCATGCATGCATGCTTGGTCTCTAATGGGTGCATCCGCAAAGCCTGCCGGGGAATGAATCAGTTTGTGACATGGCCTGTGGGTATAGGTCGAGGTTTCCGTCCCGAGATTCAAGCCTCACCCAACCTGAATGAACTTTTCCATCCGCCCCCTGTTTCCATTCCCACCCCACCTGTGGCCCTCAACAGAAAAAACAAAGATAATTTGTTACAGACTAAGAAGGCCTTATGCCAGCACGGGCTCTTGCCCTGTGGGCAACATCACGTGGATGAAGCAGATACTGGTTTCGTGCACTAGAGAAACCTCCTTTGCCGTATAATCACACACACACACACACACACACACACACACACACACACACACACACACACACACACACACACACACACACACACACACACACACACAGCGAGAGCCTGTTCTTTCAACCTTCTTCATTATACCTATATACCACATCCTTTACAGCCAAGAGAAAAATAAATAAATAAATAAACAAAGAACTTTGCTATCAGATTAGGCAAAATAATTAGGCAAAATAAATAAGAAAAGTGAGTGGAATTAGTACCAAACATTTGAGTAACTCAAGAGGCAACTGGATTATACAGCACTTTCAAAATCTGCGACTCGGTATAATAATAATAATAATAATAATAATAATAATAATAATAATAATAATAATAATAATAATAAAAAGTGCGTAGTGATAAACACAAAGCGAAATGAAAGTAAAGGAACCTTGAAAAACGTGCACGAAACATTTCTGAGGTTACAATATGTATATTTACGAAATGTAAATGTAATATAACCGACATAAACTTTAAATTAACGTAATGTTAATAACTAATATATAAAACTTTTAGAAACCGTAAAAATAATAAGCTTCCCCGTTCACTCGTTTTATCTGTATCAAAGAATAGTTGCCTTTATTTCTCTGCCAATAAGGACGTCGACAGTTACCACTTTTGGTTTGATTGAATCCGTTGGCCGTCATCTCCCCCACCCTCCCCCTCCCCCCTCCCCCTCCCCCTCCCCCTCTCTCGGTGTGTGTGTGTGTGTGTGTGAGAACCCAGGAAACGACTAATGACTGGTTGGTGTCCTGTAGGTGCGTACGCACGTACATGTGTGTGTGTGTGTGTGTGTGTGTATTAGTACTTGAAATAACATGACAGCTTAAACAGAAAGGAAGAAGGCGCAGATGCGAGGCTGGCCCAAGCAAACACACAATCACTTGAGTCCACACTGCTGATGATAAGGAAGCGAAGCGTCCTTTGTGGAGAATGGGAGGGGGGGGGGAGGGGGTTAATATGGAGGCTTGAAGCTGTCAAACCCAAGGTTTATTTATAGGTTTCCGCCTAAATCAGCCCCTCAGTGTTTGTTACACGGACACGACAACAACATCCTGGGCAGGCCGATTCAGGCGACAATGCCCGAGAGAGAGAGAGAGAGAGAGAGAGAGAGAGAGAGAGAGAGAGAGAGAGCGCATAACTTGACATCACAAAAGCAAAAGGTCGAACACGGCAGAGAGGGCTACAGCACCGAAAAGCCCTCAGTACAGGATTATAGAAAGCAAAGGCGTCTGAGAAAACCGCTTGATTACAAAACCGTTGAATCAGTTGTCATTTCAATAAATCATTTTCTAATTTCAGAAGCATTTTCCCGTTCTTCTCCTCAGAGAGTGTGACGCCTAAGGTTTGGCCCAGTCAGGTGTTCTCGTGCCCTGGATCTCTCTCTCTCTCTCTCTCTCTCTCTCTCTCTCTCTCTCTCTCTCTCTCTCTCTCTCTCTCTCTCTCTCTCAAACACTGACATAGACTAGGCCTAGATCAATATTCCTCAAAGAATACAGGAATGATTCCAGGGCGTCAACACATTGAAGTCAAAATGCTGGAATTCGAGCGTATTAAAATAAACAGCTATAGATACGAAGTCTATTTATATAAAGAATACTGTATATGTACAAATCATCACCTATATATGAATGTCAAAGTGATGTCCCCGAGTGGTGTTATTAACATTCCCCCATAAAGGTGATGTTATTAACATTCCCCCATAAAGGTGATGTTATTAACATTCCATGATAAAGGTGATGTTATTAACTTTCCCCCATAAAGGTGACGTTATTAACATTCTCCCATAAAGGTGATGTTATTAACATCATCCCATACAGGTGATGTTATTAATATCCCCCCCATACAGGTGATGATATTAACATTCCCCCAATAAATGTGATATTATTACCATTCCCCCATAAAGGTGATGTTAATAACATGCCCCCAATAAAGGTGATGTTAATAACATTCCCCCGACAAAGGTGATGTACCTCTTGAAATTTCTATATTCCCTTTTCACTTCATTATTTTGTTGTGAAAATCTCTCTCTCTCTCTCTCTCTCTCTCTCTCTCTCTCTCTCTCTCTCTCTCTCTCTCTCTCTCTCTCTCTCTCCAGTCGTTTGTTTCTCTCTTCTTTTCTCTCACGACACTGGGGACTTTCTTTACTGAATCTTGCGTATTAATGTTCTGTAACATAAATGAATAATAAATGAACGTCATTCTTGTAATTAGAACAATAATTCTGGTATTAAATTTCGTCATGAAAGTGGGACTGTGGCGCTCCTGAGATGAACTCGTCAGGCGCTTCTGCTGTGACTGGGCGAGGAGGAGGGCGAGAATGCCGCCTCCTCCTCCTCCTCCTCCTCCTCCTCCTCCTCCTCCTCCTCCTCCTCCTCCTCCTCCTCCTCCTCCTCCTCCTCCTCCTCCTCCTCCTGGCCTTCAGCTAACGTTATCTCTCCCTCTCTCTACACCGTCACAGTGGATATACCCATTAGATAGATATTATATTACATTTACTAAATATTCCTTTTAAAGACTTAAAAGTAACGTAAGGGTAATAATGACGTCACTTTATATCCATCAAACAAATAAAATATAAAAAAATCGAAAAATAATATAAATAACAACGGTTATAGTTGCTGTTATTAATTACTTGACAAATAACGGTCTGTCATTTGTTATCATTATGGTATTCCATTTTCTTATGTTTTTGTTTAAGTTTGACGCCTTTTGTTGGTGTTTATGATATTAACAGTTTTTTTTTACGTTGTAACAGTCATTCCCAGGGGGCTGGTGCTTAAGACAGCACCAAATTTTAAGGTGAACTGATAATTACCGAACCAGAGGGTGCAGTGGTAGTCTTCAGGAGCTCATGAGGCCCCTTCATGAGCAGAATGGCCTCAAGGAAGGAAGAGACCTCGGCTACTTCTACAGATGCTTTTTCTGAGATTGAAAGGCACACGCGTTCTCAGTGTGAACCCAGACCTCCCACGGGATTTCTGTGGCCACAGCCTGCTGCTGCAGGCAGGGTCTTGGACGAAGGGAATTCTGGGGTTTGTGGGAAGGAGAATTGTGGAAGGTCCAGCCAGTCCTGCTGCAGGGGACTTCCTCTGCCTCTGTCCCTCAGATTGCTGTGCATTTGGGAGTTGCTATTCTGGTCTTGCTGCAAAGTTTGCTGTGCTTTATGCAAGTCCAGATTGGCATTAGTAGGCTATAATGCTAACCAACAGATATTTGATTAAATATTACATGGAGACCTTATTGGAGGTTTGGGTATTTGAAGCTGTAGGGTTTTGCTGCAACATTGTAAGCAAATTGAGAGGTTTATGTTTATGAAACAGATATTACTTTTGAATTTTTGTTTTGTTTTATTTACGTATTGATTCTTACATTAGGATTTAAACTGTAAAAAAAATGAATACTGAAATTTAAAGTGCATGAAGTACCATATTGATTTTTGCTTAACTCATAATCATGAGTAGAAAGGGAGCCGGGCATATTTTTGAATATTAGTCAACCTGAATGATATGCAAAGCATCTAATGCAGTGCAGTGTAAGGCAGTTATGTTGACTCCCAGACCTGAATCTAGTTCCATATTGCTGTGAGGAGGCTATTGATAATGCTGTAATGCTGTGGATGTCATAAATGGGAAATTATTATTATTATTATTATTATTATTATTATTATTATTATTATTATTATTATTATTATTATTATTATTATGCTAGAAGCCCAAGAGCTCCAGCAGAAAAGCAGCCCAGTACAGAAAAAGAATATGAAAATGCATCGGCACCCACTGTGACCTTATTAAATAGTTGAATATTCCTCCTTAGGTATAAGAGGGAATATCAAACAGGGTGACATTCAGTGTGAATCTTTGAGATGTGCACAATTTGACTCTAAGAAGAACACACTTGAAGTTCTTGAGAAAACAAAATGTCCAGGACTGTAGGCAGGCCAGCTTAAGATTAAATCTCATTGGGTAGATGAGTAAGTTGGTCATCCATACATAATGCAGTGTATTACAAATTCTAGTGCCATTAATCCATATATTTTCCCAGAGTAATTTTGACATCAGTTTTACTATCGTTTTTGTGTGGTTGAGCTTGGTGAACAGTATGGCATCAATATATGCCAGTTAAAAATGTTGCCATGTTATATGAGTTTTCATCTGTATCATTGAGGTTCAAATTGAAACTTTAAAGATTTTTTTTAGAGAAACCTGAAAACCAGTCAGCAACCAGCAAGACACACCTGAAATAAAAGTACAATATACTGTAGTATATGCAGAGTACAGTACTGAGTTGACTCATATAAGGTACCTGTTTCCTGATCACACCTTTTGCTCTGCTTCCCTTCCAGTCACTGTGAGCTTTGGTTTGCTTACAATAACCTCCTCCTCTTCTTCTTCTTCTTCTTCTTCTTCTTCTTCTTCTTCTTCTTCTTCTTCTTCTTCTTCTTCTTCTTCTTCTTCTTCTTCTTCTTCTCTAGTTAACAGGGGGTCACCTGCTACAGACGTCAGCTTCCAGGAGTCTGCTCTTGTTGAACTCTTTTGTTGATTCATCAGATTCTTTTGAGACTCCTACCACTGTCTGCTCCCTAGATCTTGTGTCATAGCACTGTTACTTGGTCAGTGAGTCTTTCTGGTACCCTGTTAGTGTAACTTAGTCAGTGAGTCTTTCTGATACCCTCTTAGTGTCACCTGGCCAGCGAGTCTTTCTGGTACCCTCTTGATTTCTAAGACAGTGTGTTTACGTTAGCTTCTCTGTTTATGGTGTTAAACTGATCATGAGTTCTTTTCACATTCTTTTGTCTTGTGAACTTTCTGCCTTTTCAGGGACATAAGTAAATTTCTGCTAACCTGGCTTTTACCTTTCATTTTTAAGAAGATGTGAATGATCACTTTACTCAGACATAGAGTATTTATTGGTGTTTTGAAGAAAAGAGTGTTTACAACTGAGCAGAAATCACATGGTACTGTACCTGCCTCAAAGGGTTTTTCAGGGTGCTAATTGCAACAGTTGAGGCAAATTCCATCCTTCATGTTCTTTCATATTGTGCTAGATAGTGGGTGGTCTTTAGGCAATTAAAGTAAAGCAATGTATCTCAAATCTAGACCTGTTAGCCAGTATCCAGTACTCACGGAAACAAATATTGTATAGTAATTACAATGTCTTTTTGTTTTATTCAGGTACACGAAGAAGACAGCCTTGACGGTGGATATGAACCAAGATACCAGTTCTGCAGGGATAGTTAAAATAAGGCTCTTACATGTAAACTTTGCTAGGTGAGTATTGGATGCCATTCTTGATCGCCTTCAGTTTCTGATTGAGCAGCAACAGGGAGTTGCTTTTCATAGTGCTTTGAGCATCTCCTGGGATATCTTGACTGGAGTTCCTTTGGTAGTGCTCTTGAATGTCTCTTGTATCTTGACAATAATTTTTTTTCTCTTAGTTTCTTACAATATTACTTATTCCTAAGGAGATGACGTTTCTCTGGGAGTGTTCTGTTGAGGTGTTCAGGGAAAGGTTGCGTTAACACACACACACACACACTGTACGTCATTCCAAAGGGCATTTTGGTGAAATCTTACCAGCCAGTAGGTGTTGTGTACGAGGATTTTGGATACTCATGAAGCATGTACAGTACTGTACTGTGATCTGCTTGCACACTTTGGTTAGATCCAACCTTATTTTATTTTATTCCCATAAGTTTCCTCTTGTCTACATAGGACTGGATATGTGGTGATGCTTGTGAGTTTGTCAGTTGTGAGTTCCACCTAACAATTATCAGAGTTTGTGTGGTGTTGTAGTCATATGGAGCATTAGTCCTTGTAGGTACTATCAGAGTTTCCACCTCAGACACTTTCCTTTCCAGTTCTCAGACCTCTCTCTGATAATCCATTCTCTTTCTTCAAGTTTTTTTTTCTTATAAGTGCAGTCTTGGTAACATCAAACACTGCACAAATGGCCTCTTCACTAGTGAATGTTTTTTCTTGTTGCTGTCACCAGGCAGCAGGGTCTGCTATGTACAGTATGTAGTCTTTGACATAATGGAGCTTGCTTCTGGCTTCCTGTTGAGATAATTTATATACTGTATTGTCTTTGTGATTTCTTGAGTACTTTATAAAGTAACAATAATAGTAAAAATGTAAATTTGAGGTTATACTAGTATGGATAGCTTTGGATAGAGGTTCCCTAGTGTCTTTAGTCAATTCTTGAAGAATATGTGTTGTTCCACAAATAGAGTGAGATACATCACTGCCTTAGGATTGCTTTTCACCTTATAGTTTTAAACATGAAGAACCTCAATACACCAATACAGGTGAGAAGTTTGACTGCTGCCTTTTTATTGTAGGTACTCAACTTACACGTTACTTCCTGTAATGAGAGGTTAATAACAATTACTACTCACACTTTGACTCTGTCTGACTGATCCATATTCCTGAGGAGTAAAACGCTTGGGGTAATGGCTGGCTTGAGGGCCTTCCTTTGCTGATTTTGACTGGCCCCTCACTTGTTAGTCATTGGTGACTTCTCCTTAGCTTTCTACTGACAGAACAGACAGTCTTCATTGTCTCACTGTAGAGGTCAAGGTGTTAGAAGGACCTCTGAAGAATTAAAAGGGCATAGGATTAGTTAGCAACAGGGAAGGTTTGTGGTAGAATTTTCTTTGTTCTTACAAGAATAAAAACTTTTTATGACTGGGATATCCATCACATTTTCTTTGGCCACGGTTGAGCCGCAGAGTCTCCATTGCTACCCTTAACATTGGCTGTGAAGCTGCTTCTTTCTTATATGCTTTTGTGCTTTTTGTTTTTTTTTTGGGTGCCCTGTATGCCGGGGATATGACAATGAGGAATTTGGAATATTATGTAAGTTTTTGCCTTTGTTGGAACAAGCCTGTAGCCTTGATACAGGTCTTGCATATGTGAGGTCTCTGGTTTTTCTTTTCATTGATGTAGCTATTTATTTTTGTCAAAAGGCTTCCGTTTTATATATGAAGAATGCAATATTGGGATTATTTTAACCTTGAACTTTCTGGTCATGAAGACTTCAGGCTTGCACTTCATAAAAATTCAGCTTGTGTAATTGCGTTACTACAGTATACTTTTGGTGCACGCTGTGTCTTTTTGGTCAGGAGTGAAGTCTCCTGTAGGAGTGTGCTGATGGCAGTCTCATTATGCCAGTTCTGTTAGTGGGAAGTTTTCCCCCATTTTGGTGTTTGGTATTAATTCCAAGTCAGTTGCTCATTTCCTTTTCGTCACATGCCTCAATTCTCCTTGTCTGCAGTTCTCTCTCTCTTTCTCTCTTTCTCTTATGCCCTCTCCACAATGCCACATCTGAGATGACTACCACTGCCCTGGTATGCCTTCTTTAGTTGCTTACCACCTTCCACTTTCACTATACCCTCAATGACACTCGTTTAATGCTACTAGTACACTTTGGTTTGAAGATGAATTTGGTCTGGGATTTTCCAAAATTTCTGGTCTCGTCCTAAAGACTGGTACTGTGTAATTTATGCAGTTCGACTGAGAGCTTATTTCTTCATCTGTTGTCATTACAGGATTATTACTGCTTATAATGCGGTTTGTGTTGTGTACTATACGCATGTGTATGAGACCAGTTTGTAGGAAGAGACCAAAAATTATGCAAAATACTGTACCAAATTTATCCTCAAGCCAAAGTGGGTGACATGAGGCCCATAACCCACACCTATTTATACCTATTTTCTAAAATGCCAGTGGTAATTGGACTCTGCAGACTGTAAGTAGAAGGAACCAGTTTGATGATAGGAGGCTGGAGTGGATGTGTTCAATGATCAGTTGACATAACAGTGAGCCTAAGATGCTTCCTTAAGAAATTGCTTTTAGTGCCACAAGCCTGAAAGAGGAGAAGGTCTGTACGATCAGTAATAATCCTGTGTAATGGCAGAAATTTCTTTGCCTTTTCCTCCGCTCTTGCTTCTGTGAACCTTCATTTGATGGCGTAGGAACAGAATGATGTGGCCACAATGCTCAGCCTGCCATTGCTGCTACTTATGACCCAGGTTTAGAATGAAGTGTAGGCTGAGGTCTAATGGTTCTAATAGTACAGAACTACATTATTAATGATGATTAATATGAGTACAAGATACAAATTCTTATATTTTATAAGCAGATAAAATGCAAGTCAAATCATCCATATGGAAATTGGTGTTACAGTGGCTCAGTGTCTTGAGGTTCTAACTAACTGTAAAAGACTACTGCAATAGCGTATTCTATATATAATATTGCAATAGAGTATTCTGTATATAGATTAGAAAAATGTGTCCAGAAATGCATTTCATTATATCAATTCTAAATTTTCAGATGACTCCCAGAGACTGACGATACCCTTGGACGGTCCCAGTGGAGCCACCACCTTCTGCTTTGGAGACCCTGTGCAATGGAGTGCAGTTATCTATCACGTCTCCACAACAAAGGTATTCTTCATCCTGCAAAGGCCTCTGACATTTTACCTTCCTTCAGTCGCTGGTTGACAAAGGTGTTTGAAAGCATTTCCTTGAGTCAAATTATAGCTACAAGTGGCACAGATGAATTCATGGTCTTCATTTCCCCTGATTTTTTATGCTGTTTTAAGAAGTTTTTTTTTTCAATGGTTGTTTAAAGAGATGTTTTCAGAAATTCAACTTCTTCATTCCACTAAAACTGCATCTTACAAAAAGATCAACATTCACTCGGTTAGAAGAGAAATTAGTGTAGCATTACTTTATACACTTCTTATGTTGTCAGCAGCAGTGCTTCTTCATAGAGATTTAATTTTAGGAACACTGGAGAGGTTCAGGAAGAGAAATTTGCAAGATCCATTGCTGTTTGTTATTTTTTCATTGAACTTATGGGTAAAGATATTGGAGCATTTTTGTTTTCAGTATCAAGAGTTATAATTACTTCAGTCTTTTGTTCAAGAAACCCAGGTGATGTCTATTATTCTCTCTACAGGGAACGAGCGTGATTCCATTGTGGATGTGAGGTAGATGTGAAGAAGCTAATGCAAGCTACGATTGATGACAGGACACTTGTCAGGTGAGTATCTTTTTCAAAAATAGAATTGTTACTAATAATTAGCTGTTGATGTTCATGCAGTAAAGTTAAAGGCTCTGTCTGCATTCATTAAAACACTGACAATAAAATGATAGGCTTTTTTGATTGGATGGTCAATAAATACTTTTCAGTTTCATGTTTGGATACGTTCAGTCGCATAGGGATTCTTGAGGTCAGCATTAAAGTTCACTTGAGTTGAAGTTCAGAGAGAACTTTTGAATTTTAACATCAGTTAATTCAGGCTCTGATTAAGACCAGAATTATTTATTCCCCTTTCTGTGAGTTTTCCATAGAATTTTGTACTGTTGTGTCATAAGGGACATCTCAAATGATAGAACTGAAGCAACCTTCAGGTGTCAGAGTAGTCAAGTGCTTCCAACATGGTGCTCCCACGAGTGAGAGGTGTTTGGGGACTGTCTTGTTGCTTTCTGGTTTTCAGTCTGACTCTGGCTCTCTTGTGGTTCTCCTCAGACTCTAACCTGCTCCTCTAGACAATGCAGATGTCAGCCTGCCTCTGCTGTCCGTACGGTTCGTCCTAATGTACACAGCATATATTTGTGCTACTGCTCTTTTTATGTAATTAGTGCATCACCTGGCTTTGTAAACAGTTTATTCAGCCACAATGGCCTTCCACCATAAGGGGTTAGTGCCGTCAGTGCACCTCATGCTGTAGGCATTACTTAAGGTTCTTTGCAGCATCCCTTCGGCCCTTAGCTGCAGCCCCTTTCATTCCTTTCACTGTTGTTCCATTCATATTCTCTTTCTTCCATCTTACTTCTCACCGTCTCCTAACAGTTGTTTCTTAGTTTTCCTCCTGTTACTCCTTTAGAACCTTTTTGCTCTTGGTCTCCCTTTCAGCAATGAATGACCTCACAGGTCTGAGCACTTGGCCTTTGGCCTGAATTTTATATTCCTTTGAGTTTCGGACTGATTCATGGCTCCAGTCTGTCTTCTCCTTAGACTGTCTGCCTGTCTAAACAATGCAGATGTTGGCCTGACTGTAATACCATCCTTATGTCTCATCCTAATACATACAGCATATTTGTCTCTTCTTTTTGTGTCATCAGTTCCTCTCCTGGATTCTTCAATACGTCATTCAGCATCATCGATCTTGACAGAATCCCAGTAGTGCCTCTCCCTCTTGGTGTCTCTCTGCAAAGCCAGATCTTCTGGTCCCATCCCTAAAGCCAACTGGCTTCTGCCTGAAGTCTTGTAAGTGCCTCTGATAGCTAGTGTTATTGAACGTGAGTGTGGTTTACCTGGCAGTTCAGAGTACAGTCTCGTTAAGGCTGTTGTTTTCAAACAAGCCTTTTAATTTGGCGGTTGGGTCACCAGTATATTTGAAATAGGTGGTCCGAAAATTGGCAGATTCCTATTGTTTATGTATGTTAATTATGTTTCTTTTTGGTAACAACTAGTGTGTTAGATTCAGTTCTTTATAAAGTACTTTACCCAACACACTAAAATGTGTCAAGTACTTAGGTGTGTGTTGTGCAGAGCACTTTGAAACCCAATGAATTCGTAAGTGGAAGTGTTAGGAGTGAAAGTGCTGGGTTTATCATGGTCCCATGATAGTATGCTGTTTGAGGGAGGACAAGAGTATTGCTTTCTTCACCATATTTGTTTGTATTTTGAATGTTCTTAGTATGGCTGCATATGACAGTTCACCAGCAGTAGTACAGTAGTAGCTTTTGTGGTCATTTCTGTGAGTAGGATAGCATGATGGCCTTTATAGCAGCACCAATATTTCTGCGCTTGTGAATACTACCAGTTTATGCATTGTGGTTCCCATATTGGTGGTTGGGGAACTTTGTCAGAGTATTAAGCTGTGTATCATGGCAGGACTGAAGATTTGCAAGTGTACGAGAGATGAAGTTTTTTCAGCTGTTCCCTTTAGTTTTTCATCTGATGTTCTGGTCATTACCATGTTGCTGTTTGGGTCAAGATAGTGGACTGTGCTTACATCTGTGGTTGTGGTGCATGAATCACTGTGACAAGTTCCTAGTTGTGGTAGGTCCTATACTTTGGTGGTCTGGTAGCTTTAATAAATACTAATCCTTTATGTTATGATCTGAGCTTATTGGAATGTTCCAGTCCCTGGGTTCTCATTCATTAGGGTAATACTGTAGTAGCATCTCAACTGAACAGACTCGTTGGTGGTCCTTCTAATTTAGCACACACTTGAGCATTTTCCAGAGACCTTACAGCTGACAGCAACTCCACACAATTCCTAACCTAAACTAACCTGTAATTTACACCTAACTTTCTGTTTAAGAGATTTATTGAAAATTGATAACATTTAAAATGGTAGCATAGCAAAAAATAATGGTAAATTTACAGTTTCGGTCAAATTCACATTTCCGATATAAAATTACATTTTCCCTAGCTTAAATAGTGTACTTTCAACGAATCTGACCTTTATTTCTACCGCAAATGATTAGATTTAGAGACACATGGCCGCCATGGGTACCGCTCTCAGTTTCGGGTGGTGCAACGCCGCTACACGGCTTATGCACATTTTAAATGATTGTTGCAAGCTCGTATGTTCTGGCAAGCGGTAATATTGCGCTGCGCGCGCTTGCCAGAGGGGTTACAGGGAAAGAAATTTTACTCCTAACGTCTAGTTACAGTTTCGGTGAAATTCACGGCTGAAACTGCAATGTTACCCTTTTCGTTAACCACTTCACTTACCTTAAATAGATGGTAGTACTAAATGTTCACGAAGAAAGGTATTCACAACCTGTGGAGTTCCATTGTAATGTCCATGGAAACGACCAATAGCCTCAAAGTAAGACAGAGAACACCCACTGCAGACGTGCACGACGGAATCCATGGCAGTCGACTGAAGCGCACTTTTGTAGAAAGCTGGCTTATTCCAAAATCGCAGTTAATTGGATATTCTTGAAACAAAGCAACCAATCAGGTTTCAGCATTTGTACCGTACTTTTAATTCATAACGAAAAACAAAAGACGATTAGGTATTTTTACCCACAATACATTGACAAAAAACAAAAACGCATCAGCAGAAAAACTGACATGGCAGCATAAACGCATCCTTGCGATAACAACAAGGCACAATATTCATCGGCAAATATCTCCGTAACTCTTAATTTGCGGAAGATGTGAGTAAGTATTTCGTATGAATCATGACAAAAATATATGATAGCAAGTAAAAAAATATTAGATATCCGAATTTGACCGAAACTGTAATAATACCAAAATAATCATAATATATCAGCTGGTAAAGACAGAAGTCTGCTAAGTTGAGGTCCATTAACTTCAGGCTTTATTGTATTTGTTTCTACATGTGAGGGAGTTGTCTACTGCACTACTGTGTGTGGTTTGTGGTATTCAGGAATCGTTCTGTTGGAATCTCATGATGTAGGATTGGGGGTGTTTGGAGTGGGAGTCTTCACAGCTCGTTGCTTTCAGGGCATTTAGGTGTTGAGGTGGCTGCTTTTGGTGAAGTAGGTGTGCTGGTAACAACTATGGGCCTTCTTTTGTATTTTGTCTTTGGTATTGTTCATTGGTGAGGAAATGTTCATTGATGCTATTTAGGAAATGTTCATTGATGCGAATGTCTCGTGGTCATCTTGCACTTTGAGTTTTGTAAGCAAGTGAATACCATTCAGCTTTAATGGCAGTTCCAAGTGGGAAAGGGTTGAAGATTGGTTAGGGACTGTACGACAGAGGATGAAAATTGGGGCTGGAGGAGATGAGATGAGATGGCTGGATATCCTTTTCCATGAGCCTGAGCCTTGAGCCGCCATTTTATGAGGGTTGGCCTTACTCGTTCGTTGTGATGGGTATTAGAAACAGAAATTGCAGGTGGGTAGGTGTTGGAGATATCAGTCAATTTTGTGTTTTTCATATTACATAGGGACTGACACATTTTTCTTCAACACATTGATATGACTTTTTTGCATCCAGGCAGATTAGTTAATAGATCCACTTCAGTATCATCATCCATCTTCCTTTCACAACTCGTGCATTTCCAGCAAGCATTGTATCGGTTTGGATTTCAGATCTGGGAGCAGCAGAATGTCCCCTCACTGTGCTGGAGGTGATGACATTCTTTTGCTCAAGGTGACCTCAGTGACATTGTTAGGTAAGAAGGGTTGCCTGGATGGTTGCACTGTTGTCGGAGGTATAATGTTTTATGATGGTTTAGAAAGCACCTAAGAACTTTGGTTTTATTTTTTCTCATATTTTTTGAACAGCAAAGTACATTGGAGCCACCTATGATCTGTATTTCATGGTTTCTTGTTGTGTGACTGAGGTAGAAAGTGGGTGTGGGATTCTGTGTGGTAGCTTGGCTGGATACTGATTAGTGTGAGAAACCAAGTGTTCTTCACCTTTGCATTTTTGCAGTTAATTAAGCAGGGTTTGAGAGACACCAGTCAGTTTGGTGTCTAATTCTGCTGTGCAGTTAATAGGGCCAGTAGTTGCTTAGCATGCAGAGATGTGATTTGATTGACAGAATCATCGTTAACTTCCACGGCACTTTGCATGACTTTAAGTAGCTACTTTTTCCCGTTGCTCACTTGAAGGGCAGTTTCTTGAATCTCCCAAATAAGTTCTGTTCACTTCCAACCTATATTCTTGTCTGGTCAAGGTCCTTATCAATGCCCATTCGTATTAGTTTTTTTTTTCATCTTTCTCTTGCTTATGGTTAACTGCTTATCTCCCCTCTGCAACACATGTACAGACCATCTCAGTCTATTTCCATACCTGTGACCACCATAATCCACATTCTTCGCAACTTCATTTCTGATATGAGCTTCCCAAAATACTTCTTGGAAATCTGTTCTGTTGTCTCTGCATGCACACTTGGCTTTGCATTAAGTAGTACAGGCCCTTTGCCCCTGTAGTGGGGTAGTGCCACCAATGCACCTCCCGTGGTACACTGTAGGCATTACTTAAGGTTCTCTGCAGCGTCCCTTTGGCCCCTAGCTGCAACCTCTTTCGTAACCTCTTTCATTCCTTTTACTGTACCTCCATTCATATTCTCTTTCTTCCATCTGACTTTCCACCCTCTCCAACAATTGTTCCATAGTGCAACTGTGAGGTTTTCCTCCTGTTACACCTTTCAGACCTTCCTACTGTCAGTTTCCCCTTTCAGTGCTGAATGATCTCATAGGTCCCAGCGCTTGGCCTTTGGCCTAAATTCTGTATTCCTATCCTACAGGCCTTTTATGTACAACATGGAATTTTTATTTTTCCTTACGGAATCTTCCTATGTGTCTGTAGTCCAATATCCTTACTTCATGTCATCCAGGCTGTTCCTGATGAAACAGAAATGTTCTGCCTGGTCTGAGGCCTTTCTTTCATTATGACGTGGTCCAGTTTTGTGGAAAGGTGATGCTTCTGTACTGAATATGGGGTTATGGTATGCTGACACACATTATTGGTACCAACAGTACTAGAACTGTCCTTAGTTTATGCAGCAATATCCTGTGCAAAGCTAACCTCAGTGACAGCAATCCTGTATTGGGCTCACAAGATCCAATTTCTGTAGCTATTGTGTGCAGCCTTCCTCCTTGCAAATGAGGCTCACACTTCTGGTGTGCAGGAAAATGAGTGGCATTCTGTGTTAGTATCAGAAATGAAATAGCGTGGACTGTGAAAAGAATACGGTGTACTGAAAATGGCTCTTTTCAAGGTAAGTGACAGTGTTCAGATGCTACTAACTTTGAGTTAGTGGTCTATAATGAACATATATGGAATCGTTGGCTGAAGGTTTCCTCTCTGTCAAAACCTTTCACACCACTGGACTGTGGAACAGTCTCCCCTGAGGATCTTGTGTGATTAGAACTTCAATAGTTTAAGTGAAGATGCAGTGTATTTCTACCCTAAAACAAATCACCTTGTATTTACTAATTAATTTATACCTTTATCTAATTGTTTATTATAATTTTTTCTTTTTCTGGTAACTGATGTCCTCTTTCTTTAATTCCTTTCAAATGAACCCCATGCTCTTTGGAAGCTTGACTTTCAAGTCAATGCCCCTGTAGCCTTGTTGCTTATGAATAGGGGTTTATCTTCTGAATAATAATAATAATAATAATAATAATAATAATAATAATAATACTAATAATAATAATAATAATAATAATAATAATAATAATAATAATAATAATAATAATAATAATAATATTGCACCAACTTCATGTGACTGATTTTGCAGAATGAACATTAAACTGTGATTTTTTTTTACAGGCTGCGTTAGCTGAGCTGTTTGACTCCTGTAGTTGATGATTGATAGAAAACTTACTCAACGCAGCTATGTCAGAACTGAGCTATCACCAGTTCTAGTTGAACAAGGGAATTTTCGTACCAGACTGAAAATGTTGTTATTTACTTATGGTGTGCTAATTGAGGTATACTAATTGAGCCTTCCAGATTCCAATAAAATGTATACGTAAATAACAGGAACATATTCTCACCTATATATAATTTTGTATGTAAGAATTAAAAGGTTAATTTTTCTCATTCTGTTTTGTACTGTTGAATTATGTATTGTCAACTGTATCAGCTTGTGTGAAGTGCAGTAAATGTGGCATTGATGGATTTCGATGGGTAGACTTCTTCATTAACTTCTGAAGGAACAATTATTTATAAATTCTTCTTTTGAAAGCATTCAAAGTTTGCCTCTTGACTCTGCACAATATACTTTTTCTGTCTTTATTACAGTTTGTGAGATTGTCATGCAATCAAAATATCAACAGGACAAAGTCATTTTATCCATATTGTGCATTTGTATCCAAAAATGTATTTTTTATTGACTTTGAAATTTATTTCTAAGCATTCTTATTGTGTTGGGTAATATTTAGAGGCAAATGTCTGTAATGTATTTCATGGGATGTGTAATGTACGTTATTTTCATACCGTAATGTTATTTTGTAGATGTTTACCAGTGAGAATTAGCAATTTAACAGATTTCTGGACACTGTTGTTGACAGAATTTTAGTGAATTGTACAAGTGATACCAGGTGGTTTTATTTTGTCTCATTAGTGTTCTTGTCTCCCTGTTTAAAATGCCTTTCCATATCTGAGGGGACGAAGATTGTGTGCTAAGCTGGAAAAGGGGACAAGTGGAGAGACACACCCGGTGGGGGCTCAGGCAGAAAGTGCTCAGAGCAGAGGGGACTTGAGTGAACTCTTACGTCTAACCCCATGAAAGGAGAGGTTAGCAAAAGTGGACTGTAACATCACTTGTTTCTGGAGTGTGTGCTTCAAGTTCTTGCATTTTATGGTGTTTTTGGTGTTGTCCACTTTACTGAGGTTGACAAATAATTTGTTGATTGAAGTTGGTGTTGGAGGAGATATTGCATGGCGCTGTCAACAGTTTTTGCGTGAGGTCTATGTTGGAATTCTTTAAGCATGCCACTGTTGTTTCATTTTGAAATATCAGACTGAAGTGCTTATTCAACTTGTCATTTTACTTGCAAGTGAAAGTAGGCAGGACTTTCTCTTAAGTCCTTCAGCTTGTCACTGAAAGATTCTTCCTGAATGTTGACATAAAGTATGCGTGCAACCAATATTTTTCAAATTGTAAATCCTTGGCCACTCATATTAGGCATATATTGGTTTTGAGAGTGAAAGTCAGTCCAGGAAACTAAATTGTCACTTCTGCCACCATATTCCCTTGTACTTTTTGTCCTTTTCTCCAGAAGTATCAATTCTCATCGTGGGAGATTCGTCACAGACCCTTCTTCTAACAACAGGTATTGAAGCATCTTGATTCATTCAACTCATTAGGTAATTTTGAATCACTTGCAAGAACAGAGCTTTTGCCTGTGCCTGAAATCGTCAATTTAGTCTGGATTTCTTTCTGTTGGGAAGGATTTTATTTGGCAGGGGTCACATCCTAGCATTTATTGTTCCTTTTCTGAAGAACGTTATTCCTTCCCTTAAAATGTGCCTTCAATTTATTTCTCTAGTGAGACAGTTTCCGGCACCACTGTACAACGTATATAGTCACGAGAATGGAGGGGCCCAAACTGGGCATTTTCAGTGGTACTTTATACAACTCTGTTCCCAGAATCTGTCTGGAAGTGATTCCCACTAATGTCAGGGATTCTTTCCTGTTGACACACCTCGATCCACTGGGAATTCCTTTTGCATTCATTTTGAAAGGTGCTTTCCTCTGTTAACTAGTCATTAGGTTTCTTTAATCACGTTGCTTGTGATCTCTAATCTAGTCTGGAAATTGCTTAAAGGATTTCTTTTGTCCTTGTTCATACAGCCTTGATTTTTTCCATCTTTTGTGTAAAGATTCTTGCATTCCAAATTCCACTCTGGGTATTTTGCTAATATCGTGGAGGGATTTCATTTGAATGAGAGCATTACCAGTGTGTAAAAGCTGTGTGCTCCATGTGTTTGTTTGTGTACTTCTGTCATGAATATCAGTAAATTCTTTGGGAGATTTCCCTCCCTGTGTGGCGTTTGTTCCATTTCTCCTGAGCACCTTTCACTGGTCATTTTGGCAGAGTTGGCTCAGAAACTTCTGTCACAAAGCTTGTGTTCTTTTCATTTCAGTTGGAAGGTTGGTATTCTCTAGCTTTCTTGCAAATGCTTCTTTGGCTGCTGCAGTCCGAAGTGCTTGCCTGCACTGGCCCACTTATTTTTAAGTATAATACTTAAATAAGTCTGTGTTGGAGGTACTATGTAAAATATGTGAATGGAGAGTCTCCTGATTTAATCAATTTATTTGTTGTCGTTTCCTATTTTTTATGGATCCTGTTTGTTTCTCATAAATCTACTTGTTTGATTAATAGGCAGTTTTTTCGTTATCAAAGGAAATAAGTCTATTGCACCTGTCTGCAATTTGTGGCCTGATTACATATGCTTTGTTGTGTTCTATTTGATTCTCTTATGAGTGTAAAACTCAGTTTTGTACTTAATCCACCTAAGGACAGCTGTCACTGACACGTTCTCTCTCTCTCTCTCTCTCTCTCTCTCTCTCTCTCTCTCTCTCTCTCTCTCTTCAATTTCACTTCATTACAAGTTTTTCCTGTTCACTTATTGCTTCCGCTTAATTTTTCACTTCATTTTATTCCTCGCACTTCATTTTTCCACTTAATTTCATTCCTCCCACTTCATTTTATTACTTCCAGTTCATTTTATTCTTCCCACTTCATTTTAGTATCCCCACTTCATTTTATTCTTCCCACTTCATTTCATTCCTCCCACTTCATTTTAGTATTCCCACTTCATTTCGTTCCTCCCACTTCATTTTAGTATTCCCACTTCATTTTATTCTTCCCACTTCATTTCGTTCCTCCCACTTCATTTTATTACTCCCACTTCATTTTATTCTTCCCACTTCATTTCGTTCCTCCCACTTCATTTTATTACCTCCAATTCATTTTATTCTTCCCACTTCATTTCATTCCTCCCACTTCATTTTATTACTTCCACTTCATTTTATTCTTCCCACTTCATTTCGTTCCTCCCACTTCATTTCATTCCTCCCACTTCATTTTATTCCAATTCATTTTATTCTTCCCACTTCATTTCGTTCCTCCCACTTCATTTTAGTATTCCCACTTCATTTTAGTATTCCCACTTCATTTTATTCTTCCCACTTCATTTCATTCCTCCCACTTCATTTTAGTACTCCCACTTCATTTTATGCTTCCCACTTCATTTCGTTCCACTTCATTTTAGTATTCCCACTTCATTTTATTACCTCCAATTCATTTTATTCTTCCCACTTCATTTCATTCCTCCCACTTCATTTTATTACTTCCAATTCATTTTATTCTTCCCACTTCATTTCGTTCCTCCCACTTCATTTCGTTCCTCCCACTTCATTTCGTTCCTCCCACTTCATTTTATTACTTCCTATTCATTTTATTCTTCCCACTTCATTTCGTTCCTCCCACTTCATTTCATTCCTCCCACTTCATTTTATTCTTCCCACTTCATTTCGTTCCTCCCACTTCATTTCATTCCTCCCACTTCATTTTATTCTTCCGACTTCATTTCGTTCCTCCCACTTCATTTTATTCTTCCCACTTCATTTCGTTCCTCCTACTTCATTTCATTCCTTCCACTTCATTTCATTCCTCCCACTTCATTTTATTACTTGCAGTTCATTTTATTCTTCCCCCTTCATTTCGTTCCTCCCACTTCATTTCGTTCCTCCCACTTCATTTCGTTCCTCCCACTTCATTTTATTCTTCCCACTTCATTTCATTCCTTCCACTTCATTTCATTCCTTCCACTTCATTTCATTCCTTCCACTTCATTTTATTACTCCCACTTCATTTTATTCTTCCCCCTTCATTTCGTTCCTCCCACTTCATTTTATTCTTCCCACTTCATTTCGTTCCTCCCACTTCATTTCGTTCCTCCCACTTCATTTTATTCTTCCCACTTCATTTCATTCCTTCCACTTCATTTTATTACTCCCACTTCATTTTATTCTTCCCACTTCATTTCGTTCCTCCCACTTCATTTTATTACTCCCACTTCATTTTATTATTCCCACTTCATTTCGTTCCTCCCACTTCATTTTATTCTTCCCACTTCATTTCGTTCCTCCTACTTCATTTCATTCCTTCCACTTCATTTCATTCCTCCCACTTCATTTTATTACTTGCAGTTCATTTTATTCTTCCTCCTTCATTTCATCCCTCCCTCGTTATTTTCTCCACTTCCACTTCACTAGGAATCAGTTCTGCCTCAGCTGTGGTCCTCCTCATCCTTCTTCTTCTTCTTCTTCTTCTTCTTCTTCTTCTTCTTCTTCTTCTTCTTCTTCTTCTTCTTCTTCTTCAGAAATTCGTGTGGTGTCTCAGGTGCCAAAACCTTCAGAGCAGAAGCCTTTAGTGTGATTTGCTTCGCAATAAAAAGAATTTTATTTGTTATAAGATCAGCATTCAGTTTTCTTATGTAAGCAGCCTTTAAAAATAGAATATAAAATATTGTATGGATTTTATATTCTACTCTTTGAGAATTCCCACCAGACGACAGACCAGAAAGATATTTTCAAGGAGAACGCGATTAAAATAAAAATATGGCAGTGAGATGAAATTTCGAAAATCTATTCAATACATAAATTCTTCATGTAAATACAGGAACGTTGGTTTGTTTTAAATCTAACGTGGATTAGATTGAGAGGTTTCGTCTTCTTCAAGTTATTATATATCAAAAGTCTTTAAGTTACGTGAAATGTCGAGTATCTGTTAGTTCTTTTTATAAATACGTTTTATAAATAATTCCAATAATTTTCACCAGTTACTCTTAATAGCTAATGAGCCTTAGATAATTTCATGATATATATATATCTTATATTAAACAGATAGATATCTTATAAATAAAACTTGAAGATACTTCCAGTGACTTTAAAATTTATTATTTGAAGCAAATCTTTCAAATGGCGCAGTCCTGGTGCATGTATATGAGTATAGGTGTGATTTAATACATATTTAATGTGAATTCAATCCCAAATTGAATACTTTTTCAAGACGACGAATTCATTGCTGTTTTAGTCTAGTTTCCCATTCAGTGACGACTTCGAAGCATTTTACAAGAAGAGTTAACAAAGTCTCCAAAAAATATTTTAATTTTAAGGTAAAATCTCAGTTTTTAAGGAACAAACTTTATCAATACTTAATGTTATATGTTTAGTGATTGAATTTTTAAATATGTTTTACTGAAATTAGAATTCTCTGTCAAGTTTCAAAGAGTTCCTGCCTGCTTGCTTCACCAAGCAGTAAGGGGAAAATGCCTTTTCAATTGTATGGTTTTTATCAAACTCTTCCATTATTGATGGGTTTTGATGATATTAAATATAAAATAAGCAAATTTTATTTATGCATAATTTAAAATCTTGAAAATGCCGACCATAAAGTTAATTACGAAGAATGTTAATCTCAGAAATGTGATAAATTTGATATTGAACGTAAATATTAAATATAACATTAAATGCATTCAAAACTTTTATGAAAATGATTCAGTTACGAGCCTTAATGGAATTACGAAGAGCACGATCGTGAAATTGAAAGTCGTGGATATGACGCAGAATATGAATTTTTAATGTGACAATAAATGATTATAGCCTTTTAATGAAAATTGTTTATTTATATTCCACAAATTATTTCACGATTTCAGATGTATATTTAACATTTCAGGTTCTTATTTTAGGCTCGTTGTCGCTCATCCAGAACCTCAAAAGTAACCAGTGAAGGTGTTTCTGGAATGTGGCCGAGACACTACCCATTTTTGTTCATTATCCTTCTTTCAATCTGCTTTCCTCGACCGAAATAGCGTTTCCGAATCGTGTCTGTAACGACCTTTCATTTATATCAGCTTTAATCAACGAATTGATATATTTTCGTAAGTTATTCAGGGGATTGAATTGTGTATTAGTATTATTAATATATTAATATATTACTTAGCAATAGAGAAAGTTGTAGACTTGGTCCTGGGTTACTTTCCAAACTCGTGACCATCTTTCAAAAAGACTGACGGTTGGCAACTATTTTCTGTTTAACATGACTTATGAATTCAACTTGCATTCTCATGCAGGTCATTGCTTCAAATGCCATCTGGGTCAATTTTGTACAGTTTTGAAAATGAGGTGATTAGTTTGAACCTGACATTAATTTTGCAGATGATGATGATGTTCACAGATTTGAGGATGAAATCTTGGAAGTTGTGATTGCCAGGGTAGGTCTTATTTGTTACTACTGGAAGTGCTGCTTTTGTAGACTGTTCCTTTGTGATGCCATGCAGCAGAATGTTTGCACGTTTTCCAAGTCAATGACTGACCTTTCTTAAAATCATGAAGCAGTGTATGATGTTCTGTCTATGAGCAAGCAAAATATGGCCTCAAATGATCCACAGTATTGAGGTTTGAGAAAGCTTTGTCAAACATTTCAGTACTTTGTGGATGCTGTACTGAAGTTTGAAGTTGTAAGAGAAGTGAGCAATTAGCATGATGGCCATTTTGAGTGAGATGAGGGATGGTTCATTTGGAGTGGGAGGGAACAGTTTTTGAGCTACAATGGAGTAGCACGCGACTCATTAATGTGAGCTGTCTGTAGGAAATACTGTACGTAGTGTTGACACCTGATTTTGACCTGTTTGTCGTTTTTTTACATTTTTTTTTTTTTTTTAGTTAGAAGACAATTCAAGTAGAGTTCTTTTGGCAGTTAACCATGACTGGGATACCTGATCTGTAAAAAAAAATCTTTTCAGATATCGTGGCTGGAAGGGACTCTACGGAAGAAGTGCTGAACAGATTGTTGGTGAAGGAAATGGAGATCACAGCAGGCAAGTCCTTCCCTCTGTCATCTGGAAGGAAAGGACCATCATTCCCCCCCTCCTCCCCTTCCCTTCAATTTAATGTCTGTCTCCACTTCAGGGCAGCATTGAATGAACTGGGTATGAATATGTGAGTTTTTTTTTGAGTAGAATCCTTTGTTGATTGCTGGAGTCAATTGCTTGTGTTTATTTGAGGTGCTCTAAGTGGTTAGAGATCTCTAGTTTCATTATTGTACTGTTGCTTGCTAATCCTCTCTCTCTCTCTCTCTCTCTCTCTCTCTCTCTCTCTCTCTCTCTCTCTCTCTCTCTCTCTCTCTCTCTCTCTCTCTCTCTCTCTCTCTCTCTCTCTCTCTCTCTTGGTCTTGTGAGGTGTTGAGAGTTTTGTTGTATGCTATTTAGACCAGAAATGTTTTGTGGTTCCAGAATAAGCGTGAGATCATTTACTCTTGAAGGATGTACAGTAGTGTACAGTATAGCCTTTGGTTTTGCAAGTGACTGCCATCAGTACTGCGTGTTATAAATTTATGAGAAAGAAGAGCATTATGGAAGTTTATAGGTGTGGCGTGCATACCAATAATGCATTTACTGATTCCACCCTCTATTTAGGTTGGGTGTGGGATGGGCTGTTCATGCTTGTCAAATACATTCCCTAATAGGAACCCTGTTGCATGAAAGGTTTCATTGTGCATTGAAAAGCTCTTGTCAAGTGAAGGTGTCATTGCTGGGCTTATGTTTGGTCCTCTCTTCGCCCAGCATTCCTTGGGAACAGGGAACAAGTACATGAAGGATATATCATCATCTGGTACCCAAATGTTGTCCTCTGAACTTTCTGAAGGATGCATCAGGACACCTAAAAAGAAGCTTTCCAAACAGCCAACCCCTGCGACAAGCTTAGCTGGTCAATATGGGAGTTATTTCCATTGATGTTTGTCTAGCATGACCCTGATGCTTTTGGTACCAAAATTGAACCTATGTTTTGGTCAACTGATCTCTGTTGGTCATACCTTATTTATTTATTTCTTCACTTCACTCTGTAACACATTCTTTGGCTCCTCTGGGTTGGGTACATCCTGCTTCAAGGAGGTCATCTGTCAGTTCAGAATATGAATTGAGTAGGGGTCAGAGGTGTCATGTTGTTCAGGGCAGAGGCTGTCCCTCTGGAGAATGAAAGAGAATGGCACCCACCCACCCAGTGGTTTGTGCATCACAAGGAAGGAGCTTGTGTGTTGCTTACCCCAGGTTCTTGAATGTGTTTTCTTTCCTTTAGAATGCCTGAGGGAGGGAGGGAGGAACCAAGGTTATGACACAACAGCCATTCAGTTTCTTTGGATGCTTGGTGAATGATGAATGGCCAATTTATGCACAAACAAGTAAGGGGCACAGGATAAACCTGTGATGATTTGAAGGTTTCCAGATTTTTCCATTCCAGAAATTGGTTTGTCATTTGTGGAACCTTTGTAAGTTGCAGACTAGGTGGGCAGAGATGATGGAGGCTGATTTTTGTTATCAGGCAATGTTTATGTCCTGTCCAATTAGTTTGGGAGGAGTAGAGTAGGTTGACACTTGTGTAAGGGTTGTATAGGCACATAATACTTGATGGCATCAGAAAGTAGGAAGAATGAAGAACCCACATTGCATATTTTTCCCAAGTGGCTGTGTATGTGTAGAGATGAGATGTCAGTTTGAGTAACATGGGCCATGAAGCTGTTGCAGTTAGGCTATGCAGTCTCGCAAAGTGGTGCAGTATTGGGTGATTTTATAAGCTCACTCTCAGAGAGATGGTCACGCAGGATTTGCTTGGAGAAAGCCCATGTGTCCTCGTGACGTACTCTCAGTCTCACCAAAGTCACTATAAATCTTGTCTGTCATGCTAGAGATATCTACCACTCATTAAGGTCAAAGGTCTTGATATATTGTTTCATTCAAACTTAATCAAAAGATACAATTTTACCATTGCTATCATTCAAACTTAATCAAAAGATACAATTTTACCATTGCTTTATAATGAAAAGTATATATATACGTGTTATTCTGAATTCAGTTTTATTTTGCAGGTTGTATCAGTCATCCTGCATCACGACTGGTGAAGAATTTAGCTCCAGGAGCTGTGGCCTGTGAAGCAAAGGCATCTGTCCCCTTTGTGTGAATCTCACTGGTCTGGTCTTTCTTTGTTCCACAGCCTTGAAGGGGGGGGGACACACACACACACACACTAGGTCAGAGACAGCATCAGGTGAGAAAGCAGTGGTGTTCTATTCTCTCTCTCTCTCTCTCTCTCTCTCTCTCTCTCTCTCTCAGTTCCTTTAATAGGTAAATAACCACCCCAGAACCCCCCCCTCCTAAGTGACCACAACCATCCACAGTTGACCACCCACCATGTACATATTTTCTATACTCTCTCTCTCTCTCTCTCTCCTCTCTCTCTCTCTCTCTCTCTCAGTTCCTTTAATAGGTAAATAACCACCCCAGACCCCCCCCCCCTCCTAAGTGACCACAACCAACCACAATCGACCACCTACCATGTACATATTTTCTACTCTCTCTCTCTCTCTCTCTCTCTCTCTCTCTCTCTCTCTCTCTCTCTCTCTCTCTCTCTCTCTCTCTCTCTCAGTTCCTTTAATAGGTAAATAACCACCCCAGACCCCCCCCCTCCTAAGTGACCACAACCATCCACAGTTGACCACCCACCATGTACATATTTTCTATACTCTCTCTCTCTCTCTCTCTCTCTCTCTCTCTCTCTCTCTCCTCTCTCTCTCTCTCTCTCTCTCTCTCTCAGTTCCTTTAATAGGTAAATAACCACCCCAGACCCCCCCCTCCTAAGTGACCACAACCATCCACAGTTGACCACCCACCATGTACATATTTTCTATACTCTCTCTCTCTCTCTCTCTCTCTCTCTCTCTCTCTCTCTCTCTCTCTCTCTCTCTCAGTTCCTTTAATAGGTAAATAACCACCCCAGACCCCCCCCTCCTAAGTGACCACAACCATCCACAGTTGACCACCCACCATGTACATATTTTCTATACTCTCTCTCTCTCTCTCTCTCTCTCTCTCTCTCTCTCTCTCTCTCTCTCTCTCTCTCTCTCTCTCAGTTCCTTTAATAGGTAAATAACCACCCCAGACCCCCCCCTCCTAAGTGACCACAACCATCCACAGTTGACCACCCACCATGTACATATTTTCTATACTCTCTCTCTCTCTCTCTCTCTCTCTCTCTCTCTCTCTCTCTCTCTCTCTCTCTCTCTCTCTCTCTCAGTTCCTTTAATAGGTAAATAACCACCCCAGACCCCCCCCTCCTAAGTGACCACAACCATCCACAGTTGACCACCCACCATGTACATATTTTCTATACTCTCTCTCTCTCTCTCTCTCTCTCTCTCTCTCTCTCTCTCTCTCTCTCTCTCTCTCTCTCTCTCTCTCTCTGGCGTGACCTTTTTTTGTTCCTATGAAAGTCGATATTGATCAGTAGCAAAATAAACCAAAGAAATGCATGCACTTGTGCATTGATTTCCACGTCAGTGCAATTGTATTGATTTCCATTGATTTCCACGTCAGTGCATTGTATTGATTTCCATTTCAATGCAACTGTACATTAATTACCACTTCCCTGCACTTGTGCACTGATTTCCACTTCAATGCACTTGTGCATTGATTTCCCTCTTCAAAGTACTTGTGCATTGATTTCCACTTGAATGCAATTGGGTATTGAATCCCACATTAATGTACTTGTGCATTGATTACACCTTAATGTACTTGTGCATTGATTACCACATTAATGCACTTGTGTATTGATTACTACTTCACCGCACTTGCGGATTGATTAGTACTTCAAGGCACTTGTGCATTAATTCCTACTTCAATGCCTTTCTGCATTGATTTCTACTTCAGTGCATTTGTGCACTGTTCCACTTGAATGCAGCTTGTGCATTGATTTGCAGTTCGGTGCATTGATTACCACTTTAATACACTTGTGCATCGATCTCTACTTGGGCACTTGTTCATTAATTTCTACTTCAATGCACTTGTGCATCGATTTTCCCATTCGAAAGAACTTGTGCATTGATTTCTGCTTCACTGTACTTGTGCATTGATTTCCACTGCAATGCACATATGCATTGATTTCCCCTTCGAAGTACTTGTGCATTGATTTCCACTTGAGTGCAACAGGGCATTGATTCCACATGAATGCATATATGCATTGATTATCACTTTACTGTGCTTGTGCATTGATTTCCACTTCAATGCAATTGTCCATTGAAAGTCAACTCAATGCACTTGTGCATTGATTTCCACTTGAATGCACTCGTGCACTGATTTACACTTGAATGCAATTGTGCATTGATTTACACTTGAATGCAATTGTGCATTGATTTACACTTGTGCATTGATTTACACTTGAATGCAATTGTGCATTGATTTACACTTGAATGCACTTGTACTTTGAATGCAATGTGTATTTATTTCCACATTAATGCATTTGTGCATTGATTACGACTTCATTGTTCTTGTGCATTGATTCCCATTCAAGGCACTTGTGTATTGATTTCCACTTGTATGCACTTGTGCATTGATTTTCACTGCTGCGATGCACTTGTGCATTGATTTCCACTTGAATGCACTCGTGGATTGATTACCATTTCAATGCACTCTTGAATTGATGACCATTTCAATGCACTTGTGCATTGATTTCCACTTGAGTGCACTCGTGGATTGATTATCATTTCAGTGCACTTGTCCAATTGATTACCACTTCAATGCACTTATGCATTGATTTCCACCTCATTGTACCTTTGCATTGATATCCACTTGAATGCATTTCTGCATTGATTTCATTTCAATGCAGTTGTGCATTGATTTCCACTTGAATGCATTTCTGCATTGATTTCCATTTGAATTCACTTTTCCATTGATTTCCACTCCAATGCACTTATGCAATGATTACCACTTCAATGTACATTGAATTCAACTTTCAATGCACTTGTATATTAATATTCACTTCAATGCACTTGTCCATTGATTTCCAGTTTAATGCACATGTGCATTGATTTCCACTTCAATGTACTTGTGCATTGATTGCTGCCACCGATCAATGCACTTGTGCATTGATTGCCACGTCAGTGCACTTGTGCATTGATTGCCACGTCAGTGCACTTGTGCATTGATATCCAATTCAATGCAATTGTGTATTGATTACCCCTTAATGCACTTGTGCATTGATTACCACATCAATGCACTTGTGCATTGATTTCCACTTCCATGTACTTGTGCATTGTAAATACCTCAATGTACTTTTGCATTGATTGTCACATCAGTGCACTTGTGCATTGATTACCCTTAATGAATATATAACTGGTATATGAAGGAGATTTGTTCAAGTGGAATGCTCAGTTAGATGGGTCTTATGAAAGCATTATCAAAGTGATTCTCATTCTTTATTTCAATTATTATTATTATTATTTTTTATTATTATTATTATTATTATTATTCACATAAGATGAAGAACCCTATGCTTACAGAGAGAGAGAGTATAGAAAATATGTACATGGAGGTGGTCGACTGTGTTTGGTCGTGGTCACTTAGGAGGGGAGTCTGGGGTGGTTATTTACCTACCAAGGAACTGAGAGAGAGAGAGAGAGTAGAAAAAATGTACATGGTAGGTGGTCGACTGTGGTTGGTTGTGGTCACTTAGAAGGGGGGGGGGGGGTCTTGGTTGGTTATTTACCTATCAAAGGAAGTGAGAGAGAGAGAGAGAGTATGGAAAATATGTACATGTAGGTGGTCGACTGTGGTTGGTTGTGGTCACTTAGGAGGGGTGGTCTGGGGTGATTATTTACCTATTAAAGGAACTGAGAGAGAGAGAGTATAGAAAATATGTACATGGTAGGTGGTCGACTGTGGTTGGTTGTGGTCACTTAGGAGGGGGGGGGGGGTGGTCTGGGGTGATTATTTACCTATTAAAGGAACTGAGAGGGAGAGTATAGAAAATATGTACATGGTAGGTGGTCGACTGTGGTTGGTTGTGGTCACTTAGGAGGGCCGGGTGGTCTGGGGTGATTATTTACCTATTAAAGGAACTGAGAGAGAGAGAGAGAGAGTATAGAAAATATGTACATGGTAGGTGGTCGACTGTGGTTGGTTGTGGTCACTTAGGAGGGGGGGGAGTCTGGGGTGGTTATTTACCTATCAAAGGAACTGAGAGAGAGAGAGAGAGAGAGTATAGAAAATATGTACATGGTAGGAGGTCGACTGTGGTTGGTTGTGGTCACTTAGGAGGGGGGGGGGTCTGGGGTGGTTATTTGGTTCACTTTGTAATATGGGAGCTTAGTTATATACCTTTACTGATCAGGGATCAGTTGTGAACTTGAGTGTAGAGTTTGTGGCTGACTGTTTTATATATATGGAACTCATTGATATTAGAGGAGGTTCATGTAATGGTGGGGATTCTTTTGTTCTGTTGATGTTGCAGGGCCACTGAATTTGGTGGCACTTGTGCGACATTTGCAGGCAAGATTGTTCAAGGGACAGAAATATTTTTGCATGTTTGGTTGATTGTGGTCTGGATCAAGAACTGGTGGCAAAGTGTGTTCCATTGAATGGCCTGTTTTTGTTGGATCACTTTTGAGACAGAAAATGAATGGGAAACATTGACCAGGATTAGAAACAGCCTCACGTTACCTTTTAACTTCAGTCCGTAGGATTGGACGTAGATTCAGTCCCGGTTACGTGAAGTACAACGTGACGTAGATGAATCTGAAATTGTAACTTCTTGCGCAATGTTTCTTTTTGTGCTGTTTCCCTCCTGAGCCAGTTCCAAGAGCCTCTTGTGCAGTCTTTCAGTAACGTTTATTGGATTGGGATCCTCTGCAGCAAAGTACAGTACTGTAGCTGTTGTGGAGGGCTAGTGTTGAGCCTGAACCTTTTTGTATCCTCATAAGTACTTGTGCTGTGTTCACTCCCTGCACCAGATTGCTGAGGATTTGTAGCAAGTCACAGCAATGCTGCGTGCAGTGCCCCCCTTTTATCCGTGCTTGGGACAGGCTTGGGAGGCCCTTTGGTAGATCATGTAGAATGTGTTGTTTGGTGTTTATCAGAGACTGTTGTGACATTCTTCACTTCCTGCATATGTCTATTTTCTGTATTTGGTATATAACAATCTTCTTGTTGCAGGGGTCAAAGCCTGATGTTGGATTCCAGGCCAGAAAAAGATGTTGTCTCAGAATGACCAATTGCAACCAGAGGTCCTTTGTCCACCCTGTGACTTGTCTCTTTCAAAGAGGAAACTCAGGTAAGCAGCCATTGCTCAGTCACCAGGACCTACCTTGCAGTTATGAATGAAGACTTGTGATTTGATCAAACATGAATCTTTGTTGAAGTATGTATTGATGATTATGCATTAGAAGTACTGTGTCCATCTTTCCCAGGATTCTTCTCCTTGGGAATTGTTTGTGTGTTTCTTAATTCTGTAGTTGAAGCTCCTCCTTTGTGGGCTGCTTCTTCAGTCGTGTTGTGGGTTACTGTTGTGTTGTTAGCGGTTGTAGGAACCTGCGTGTGTGTGTTTTTGTCTCGAGGGATTCAACCCTTTAAAAGATGATAAATTCATTGACTTGGAGAGAGAGAGATTATTTCATGTCACTTTTCTGTTTCTTGCTCCAGATTCAAAGACTTGTGTTCTCTTAGAAAGCTGTAGAGAGGCACCAAGCTAACAGTTGAGGCCATTTTGTTTTGTGGTGGAGTCTCAATAGCCTATTTATCTTCTGTTCAAGGAGGAGTTAGTGGTACTTGACATACCACTGTGATTTACAGTGTCCAGACTTGACTCCTCCAGCAGCAGCAGCAGCAGCAGTTTGTGTGTGTCTTTTGTGGAAGCTTTGTGGGTTGCAGACTAGATGGGCAGAGGTGACGGAGGCTGATGCCTGTTATCAGGGCATTGTTTGTGTCCTTTAGAAAGAATCTGTGAGTAGAGTAGTTTGACACTTGTGCAGGAGCTGTTCAGGACAAAACACTTATTCAGTGGCACAAAGGAGCAGTGTGCAGAAGAAGCCCTTAGTTTCCTCAGTGGCTGTGTATTTGTAGGGAAGAGATTTGGGTGTTGGATCTGAAGTGTCTCGCAACCTTGTTGTTGCTTTTCTCGTCAACCCCTTGAGCTGAGGTGCCCTTTGACCTCTGTTCTGATAAGAGGATGTGAGTGTGTGACTTTGGCCATGAAACTGTGCTGCTGCTGCTGCTGCTGCTGCTGCTGCTGCTGCTGCTGCTGCTGCAGGTACTCAGTCAAGCGAAGAGGTTCTGTGGAAGTCCTTTGGGAGATTTGATTAGAAGTCCGACTCTCAAGAGATGGTCATGCTGGGTTTTGCTTTGAAGGAAGTCACCCACGTCCCCATGAAGTATATAATGTCAGTCTTGCCAAAGTAACTGGAACTCTTGTGTGCGTGAATGATAGACATCCTCAGCTTGAATGCTAAAGATGTCCACCACTCACTGAAGTCAAAGCTCTTTCATAATTGAAAAATATATCTATATTAAAAGCCAACATTTTAGACCTGTTTTGTAATGACAAAGACTTGTTACGCTAAAGGAAGTTTTTTCACAGATTGTAGCAGCCGTCATGTATCGAAGACTGCAGAAGGTGATGAGCTCCAAAGCCCTGAAGAAGGTCCCTGAAGTCAAGGAATAATCCTGTGTGTGTGAATCTGAAAAAGCCTGGAGAAGTGGACAGAGGAACAAAGTCTCGCAAAGGAGGAGGAGGAGGTAGGAAAGCGATGCTGTTCTATGATAGTTCCCTGTCACTGTCGTTGTAGGATTGAATCTCGTGGCTTTGAAAACTGTCAGGATGAGAATTAGTATTTCAAGGTGACTCGGTAAATATTGGTCGTTTGAGCCTCTGTCAAGTATTGTAATATGTAAAATGGTCGTTCTTTTCGGATGGTAATAATGTTGTGAACCCTCTACATAGGCCTGATAATTTGATATGAGAACTTAGAGGAATCAAGGACACAGACACTCGGTCTGTCTCCACACTGCAATCGCTGTGCTGTACCGTGTGACTTTGCTGTTTGCTCACTTAACTTGCTCTTTGTAACTTGCAGAACTCTCCTTAGTGCACAAATGTCTTGTTGATGCTGTTCCTTCCTCTTTCAAAAGTCTTCCTCCGCAGAGGATGACCAGATATTAGCTGTGATATCAAATCTGATCCTTGAAGAAGAAGAAGAAGAAGAAGAAGAAGTTGGTGAAGCTTTGATCAAGTTGGAATAACTCTTGTGGTGGTGGTCATGTTCCCTTAAACTTGCTTCTTGACATCTGAGCTTTTGCATTGAGGAACCTCAGTTTTTTTGTTGATGAACAAAAATTGAGTTGAAGACTGCAGTCGTCTGCATTTGGCTGGATGTTGAATGCTCTCAGATATGGCCAACATTTGTGGTGTGTTGTGGAGTGTAGTCACTGAATGCTGCCATTTTGTGGATTTCCCTAAATAGGAAGAGATTGTTGCACAAAGTTGAACTTTTGTTCAGTTGGTTGGCAACAATTTTCTTTTTCATTCTGTGCCAAGTATTGAGTGTTTTTGTGAGTCACTTGCAAATGCAGAAGATTCTCTGTATCTGGAGTTGAATTTGGTTTCTTTAGGTGAACTGTTTACTGGCAAAAGTTATCCAGACTTGTGTAAGTGTTTGTTTGTTGTTCCGTATTGCATAAGCTCTGTTTTCCACCTTGTATTTTATTCCTCCTGTTGGGAGGAGGAGGAGGAGGAGGAGGAGGAAGGAGGAAGGCTTCCTTCTGTAGTGACATCTGCCCTGAGGACTGGCTGCTGGGTCAGTGGAGTCTTGTGGAGGGAAGAGAAGAGGAGGACTCATGTCACCCTGGAAGGGAAAGGCACCAATTCTGGAAACCTCACAAGTTCCTGGGCCTCTAAGTCTGACCAGTCTATTATACAGGATGAAGATCAGAGTTCTCGCCTTAGTTTTGGATGAAAGCAGCAGAAATACAGGAAGCTTGGCTTTCCTCCTTAATAGGACTTGAGCTTCAAGATTTGGTTTGCGGTGGTGACAAGTAATGAGGTTGGAATTGTAATGTTCCAAGAAGGAAACTACCACTTTCACCCAGATCCTCCAATTGTTGAACACCTCTGCTACCCAGGAGGCAATAATAATAGTTTGGCAGAGGAAGGTTTCACCCAGCCATGATTGCTCTTCTTGTTTGTATGAGTGATCAGTCCATGGGTGACAGGCTTTAGAAAGCAAAAGTCAAGGTTTGAATATGAAATGTGAGAAAGATTTTGAATTGTGTCCTTATCACTTGAGGTTTCAGATGCTGGTTTTCTTCACTTGAAACAGGCTTCTTTTGTTCCTGACAGGGGATGAAATTTCTATTTTATATATATATTTACTATTCACTTTGAAATGCCCAGGTTCATAGAGAATTGATGTCACTGACTGAATTTGTTGTGACTGTTAGAAACTTGAATGCATCTGGGGCTTGTCTTCTGCAGAATATCTAGTCTTCGTGTCAGCCGTGGTCAGGGTGTTACCTCGAGAACTTTGCGGCCTGTTTCAGAGGCTGCGTAGTCATTCGTGAGATCTAAAAATAATAACAATCATTCTTAGGAGGCTGTCGATGTACTCCAAAGGGATTGTTCATAAATGGAAGGTGAAAATTGTAGAAGTGTACAGCTTGAGAGGTTGGGCAGCTAGCTGTGAAGGAGGAGACCAAAGGGACTAGATGGAAAGTGAAACCAGTGCTGTTGGGGCCAGAGGAGACGTTGCACATTTCATTCAGTGCGTGTGACTACAGTGTGCCACAAAATGCAAACTGAAAATGGAAAAAAGAACCCACAGATATGTGTGTACATGATGATAACAAAAACTGTTTTGACCATCATTAGTTTAATAATTGAGTGGAAAAATTGTGGTGGCTGTTATTATTATGACTATATATTATAGTCGAGTAGGAAGGACTGGAAATCCGTGGGTATATTTGGTGCTGTGACGCCTACGATTGGTTTCCTCTGTGGCTGTGTATGCCATTCGATACACCAGAAGTGTAGGACACATGACTCTATTATATACATTCCTTCATTTTTCTGCTTGCATGTTCTTTTTTCTGTGGTCTGTGCACATCATGCAGTTGAGGTAACATGTTGCCTGTTAGTGGGAAAGTGAGGCTATTTTCCATTGCTAAGTAGACTTTTCCAGATATACCTTAGGCTAGGTTAGTTACTGTAGGCTTTCAGTGCTGTGTTTCAGCTGACTCCATGTACTTAATGCTTACGCTTATCCGCAGGCTTTTTTTTTTTTTTTTTTTTTTTTTTAGGTTAGCATCCCAGGCTGTGGCATATGTGTCCTTCAGTGAAAATTGTTGCTGCAGCTGTTGCTGAATCATTAGGCTATTTTCTCAATTTTAATAAGTGGTTAGGTTGCATTCCCTCTGAAATGCCACACAGCAAATGAGACCACCTCAGGTACGCGGTACATTTACACTGCCGTTTCCAGTCCGCAGCTCTTGGGGTAACGGTACTTTTCTCTCGTCTTGTGTACCTTACATTGGGATTTTGAATTGGACTGCTTTCATGCGCACATATTTGCTCAAAACTTTTGAAAATTTCCAACAGTCACTTTTTTCAGAGCCCCAGTACGAGACTTTTGCGTTTACAAATGAGTCCTTCGCTTTGAAAAATGTGGGGTCTTCATTTTCAACACTGGATGTCATGACACATTTGATCCCATAGGGGGTTAGTGCTGTTAGTGCACCTCCCACTGTGGACTGTAGGCATTGCTTAAGGTTCTCTGAAGCGTCCCTTTGGCCCCTAGCTGCAACTTGTTTTGTTCTTTGGACTGTATTTGTTCATATTGTCATTCTTGCATCTTACTTTCCACCCTCTGGACTGTATTTGTTCATATTGTCATTCTTGCATCTTACTTTCCACCCTCTGCTAAGAATTGTTTCTTTGTGTGCCTGTGAGGTTTTCCTCCCGTGACGCCTTTCAAACCTTTTTCTCAGTTTCCCTTTCACTATGGGATGACCTCATAGGTCACAGCACTTGGCCTTTGAAGTCATTTGATATTTCATATCATTTCTGCTGCTAGCCTATGTACTCATTTTTCTTAGTCAAAATAGACCTCCAGTTTTCAAGTAACCTGTTCTGGGGCTCACGATGTCCAGTGTGACCATGGGAACCCAGTAGGCTTTTGGCCAACCAGCCAGATCCAGTCGACAGCAGCTGCTGCTGCTGCTGCTGCTGCTGCTGCTGTCAAACAAATCCTTGATGCCCTGTTGATGACAGTGCTCTCAAGTCACATTTTCTGAACATGCATAGATGTAGTGAAGTCATTGTCTGGGTTTGCAGTTCATTCCAGCAGAGATTTCAAACAACATATAGAAGTAGATATTGCTTTTAGAACTCTGAAAAAATGTCAAGGTTTCTTTGAGTAATTTGTGTTTGTTGTCTTTCAGGTTTATGCCCAACTGCAAAACTGTGGTGCAGGGTCGCACACTAAACAAGAGTCAAGAAATTGAGGTCAACAGATGTGTAGAATGTGTGTTTACCGCTGGAAATCCTGACAGGATGGTAGTTGCTTGGTTCATTTTCATCGGCTTACAATGGTTTGTGTGAAAAAAAAAGGAAAGATATTTAGATTTGTTTTCTTTTTCTTGTTGGGCTGTGATGACCCAAGGGTGCAGTATTTGTCAAACCCTGTATATGCCCCATAAGGGGGCAGATGCACACTAGGCATTACTAAAGGTTGTTTGCAGTGTCCCTTAGGACCCTGGCTTGACTCACTGCATAGTTGTTGACCTGACTTCCATTCCTGCTGCTGCTGCTGCTGCTGCTGCTGCTGCTGCTGCTGCTGCTGCTTCCTTTTGTTCAGTGTTGCTGTCCAACATGTCTCACCTTCATAGTGCAACAGTGGGGTTTTCTCCCAGCCCAACCTTTAGGTTCTTGTATACTTCATTCCTTTGCTCTTCCCTCTTCAAATAGACTTGATGGCCTCCATTCTTAAGGGCTTCACCAGTGGTTCTTACTTTGTGCCTCAGTGCTCGTTGTATTTTCTCAGAAGTTTCAGCAGCAGCAGCAATGAGGCTTTTCTTGCAGAGTGGCTAGCCTTGAGAAGTTGTTTGGCAACCATTTCACTAGATGTTGTAGTACCCTCCAGTGCAGCAAGTTCCTCATTGGCGGTACATGGTAGGTTAGGATTCCACCCATACACGAGTTGATAAGGGCTAAAACCCCCTGCCACCTGGAGACAGTGTTTATCATTGACTGCCCATGCCAAAGCCACTTTTCAAGACGGTTCTGGTTGCTCTGCCATCATTTTTGTCACGACTCGTTCCGTAACTGCGTGATACGTGCTCACGGGCCGCGACTGAATGTTCTCGGACATTTCCAGAAGCGTGTTCTTGACAAACTCTCTCCCCACCGTTATCACACATGAATTTCACAGGGGTCCCAAACCAGTTGCCAACCATGTCTCCATCATTTTCTCTCTTACTTTTTGGCTTCTTTAGTTCTTGTCACACAAGATTTGGAGAACCTTGTTGCCGTATCCACCGTATGCAGAAAATAGACGTCCCCTCTTTTGTACTCCTTGTGGTCTAATGCCACTCCTTCATTGACACACTAACAGTTGGCCTTGATGGGGTTTTCTTATATTTCATGCACATATCTCACAGCAGCTGTCTGACACTTGTTCAGCGTACTTGTAGCACATTTGTCCTTAAAACCTCCAACTTTCAACAGCTGAATCAGTCTCTTAGGTGTGGGATGACGGAATTGTTGGTGCAGTTTTCCTATCTTCTTCTTCTTCTTCTTCTTCTTCTTTTCCTTTTCATGATCTCCCAAGGTCATCATTATTTCTTCTGTTTTCTTCCAGGCTTCTTTCTCATCCCTTAGTGGAAGGCAGTAGCAGCAGTAGTAGTAGTAGTAGTTTCCTGGAGAAGTGCCCCTCGGTTTCAACTTTTTTCCGTGAGCTTCTGCAGTATCATTTTCTTCCAAGTCTAGTTTCATGTGTGCTGCTTCATTGATTTTTTGCTGAATCAAAGGGGAATAGAGCAGTTCACCGCTATCTACTGCTGTCGTCACACTTGCCCTGTCACCTGTAATGTTCACTGGAAGTTTGACTTTGATCATTGATTTCTACACATGACCGTCACCAAACTCAAAGGTTGTTTCACTTTCTTCCTCTCCTATTCTCGTTTTGTCCTCACCCGACAAAGACCCTGTGTATTGTTTGAACCAATCACTACCGCATACTGTAGAAATAAAAAACTGCAGGCTGTGTCCAGGATAGCATACTGAACAGATTCTGTCATCAACACTGACATCATTTGAGGATTTTCAATAACAGAATATAAGTCTTCCTCCTTGACACTACTTAGATACACAATTTTTGGACGTGCTAACCTTACCGTGTATGTATTTCAGAAAATATGGCTGCTACAAGTTTTAAAGGACACATATATGCATTTCATAGCTTCAATGCTTTAAGATGTGATGAAAGAATTTATGGAGTCAGATGGAACTAGGTCGAGAGACCCGAGGTAAAATCTTTGTGTTCAACAAATAGTTTGATTCCTCAGCAATATTGTCAGTCAGGTGATCTTCCGAAGTGTTATGTATATTCGTGAGTACGTGCGTTAATTTGATCTAGATTACGCCAAAATCTGCCCTAAAAGTGAGTTTGATCGTTCATTAACGTGATAGAACTGCAGTTGTCTAGACGTAGCTTTGGAGAGGATCCAGGCTTAAGCGGCAGATAAGGTAGAGTTTGAAATCTCTGTTTTTATGGGAGAAAATTGAACTTGTGATTTCTTACCATGATTTTCTAATCATTATGAACTTTTGAACTGGTGTGGGAGATTTAATATGAATATTCATACCTCTTTTATATTATTGTTTTGTCATGTTACGTTTGCCATATCTTGGCTATG
>JANJGK010003689.1:0-80019 GCA_039081455.1 Macrobrachium rosenbergii | reverse complement strand
AAATTCTGCGTAAGTAAACTGTGTTTATTTAGCGTAGGACGCTGTAGAAAACGTGACTAGTCCTAGGAATTTTTTTTTATAGTAGGGCGCATGTCCGAGGAAAACGAGAGAGAGAATCGCCGAAAACTTAGCTTTGGAAGCCTTTGCACGCGGCTTGCATGCCATTCAATTAGGTTATACAGGTGATAAATCATTAAAGGAATAGTGCGCATATTCCTCCTGTAGAAACGAGTGATTTCGAAACCGAATCATTAGATATAGGCGCGAGACCTCGACGTCAACCACGTGTTCGAAAGTCAGATTAGCATTGCTGACGCATTTTTACCCTCTCTCTCTCTCTCGTTTTAGAAATAGGAGCGAAAGCGTATATTATACGCCCAGGACGAAAAGGGTCAACAACCGTGTTTACGTCGTTCATTCATTTGGCGCAGATGGCCTTGACCGTCCATTCCATGGCCCAGTTAGGAAAACATTTGTTTGTTTGATTTGCTTCGCTCTACCAAATTGTTTTGCATTATTGGGGGTCTGACATTATATGTTCTGTGTTCTGTTTTTTTTGTGTGTTTGTTTTGTGCTTTTACTACGGCTGAGTGTGTTGCCTATCTGTTGTGAATGTGGGATGGCCACCCACCTAATTGCCCTTGAGAATAACACTTCTCCCATAAGTCATTAAAACTAGCGCCCTCGCTGATCAGACGTCGTCTGTGCGGAAATTCCCGGGCGCCTATATATTCTATTCTTGTCCCCAATAAATCCGTGTCGTCGGTCCGTTGGTGAGACCAATTCATTTTCCATTCAGTCCCCAAGGGAGCCCGTTTCGTCGGTAATTCGGGAGACCTAAATATATATCCCAATCTAGTCCCCAAGTAAGCCCATTTCGTCGGTAATTCGGGAGACCAATCATTGCTACTCATCGTCCCCAATCAGCCCGCTTCGTCGGTAAATCGGGAGACCAATCATTGCTAATCCATCGTCCCCAATCAGCCCGCTCCGTCGGTAAATCGGGAGACCAATCTTGCAAATCCATTGTCCCCAATCAGCCCGCTTCGTCGGTAAATCGGGAGACCAATCATTGCTAATTCGTTGTCCCCAATCAGCCCGCTTCGTCGGTAAATAGGGAGACCAGTCATTACTAATTCATCGTCCCCAATCAGCCCGCTTCGTCGGTAAATCGGGAGACCAATCATTGCTAATTTATCGTCCCCAATCAGCCCGCTTCGTCGGTAAATCGGGAGACCAATCATTGCTAATTCGTTGTCCCCAATCAGCCCGCTCCGTCGGTAAATAGGGAGACCAATCATTGCTAAATTCATCGTCCCCAATCAGCCCGCTTCGTCGGTAAATCGGGAGACCAATCATTGCTAACTCATCGTCCCCAATCAGCCCGCTTAGTCGGTAAATCGGGAGACCAATCATCGCTAATTCATCGTCCCCACTCAGCCCGCTTCGTCGGTAAATAGGGAGACCAATCATCGCTAACTCATCGTCCCCAATCAGCCCGCTTCGTCGGTAAATCGGGAGACCAATCATCGCTAATTCATCGTCCCCACTCAGCCCGCTCCGTCGGTAAATCGGGAGACCAATCATCGCTAATTCATCGTCCCCACTCAGCCCGCTTCGTCGGTAAATTGGGAGACCAATCATTGCTAACTCATCGTCCCCAATCAGCCCGCTTCGTCGGTAAATCGGGAGACCAATCATTGCTAATTCATCGTCCCCAATCAGCCCGCTCCGTCGGTAAATCGGGAGACCAATCATCGCTAATTCATCGTCCCCAATCAGCCCGCCTCGTCGGTAAACCGGGAGACCAATCATACGTCCTTTGGAAAAGGGTCCAAGATTCCCACAGCTCTGGGAAATTAAGTCTGTGTGTTACTAGCATCCTCTCCCGCCTGCAAAATGTCGACACGGTCTCAGCAGAGCGAGGATTTCAAGTTCTTCATGTCCTCAGGGAAGGAACTCGGCCTTTCTGGGAGAGAACTAAGAGACTGGGTACAGGAGAGGATGGACGCCATACAGGCAGAAAGACAGGCTCAGGAGAGACAAGTAGAAGCAGAAAGACAGGCTCAGGAGAGACGAGAAGAAGCAGCACGGCAGGAACGAGAAGCAGAGAGGATGGCTCAGGAGAGACGGGAAGACGCAGAGAGACAGGAACGTGAGGCAGAAAGACTGGCCCAGGAGAAACGAGAAGAAGCCGAGAGGGAAGAAAGGGACAAGCAGCGTGCCCATGAACTCGCAATGCTGCAACAGAGTGGCCCTTCGCCTCCACCTGCCCCCCAGGGAATGAGTGCCTTCAGCCAGGCTATCGCTTGTATGCCAAAGTGGACGGAGGCCGAGCCCGAGGTGTGGCTCGACAGCGCCGAGACAGTGTTAAAGGCCTGCCCCCTGAGTGCCGCCGAACTCTCCCTGGTGTTGGGCAAGTTCCTTGGAGGGAAGGCCCTGATTGCCTACAGGGCCCTCCCGCCGGAGGAGCAGGAAAATTGGGAGGTCGTACGCCAGACTATTGCCAAGGCGTACGAGATAACCCCTGAACGCTGGAGGAGGCTCTGGCGCGGGTTAGTGAAGGAGGCCAATCAAACCTGGGCAGACTGGGCCTACAAGTCCGAGCGTGCCCGTGCCAAATGGTTCGAGGCCGTGGGGGTTACGACCCTCAACGATGCCATCGAACAAATACAAATAGAGAACTTCCTACTCTACACCCCGCCGGCCCTCGCCACGCACATCGCCGAGAAGGAGCCCCCCACCTTAGCTGATTGCTGCCGAATAGCAGATCTATGGGACACCCATCACCCCCAGGAGAGCTCGCTGCAGCGCAAAATTACGCCACCCGCCTACCTATCGGGTGCCCCTCCGCCGAAGAATGGGCAATCACAGAAGCCCGTCGTGTGCGGGTTCTGTAAAAAGATCGGGCATGCCAAGGAGCAATGCCGCAGTAAACCACCCGCGTCTCTCTCTCCCGGACAGCCCCCTAATAAGTCGCCTGCGCCCTCTGCCGGGGCAGTGCGAAGAGATTTCAGCCAAACCTTTTGCACGGCGTGCAAGGTTTATGGCCACTCTTCCTCATGGGCAAAATGCCCTAGAAATAATAAGGCAGGAACTCCCGCCGTCGCCCTGGCAGTAACGAATCCCGAGTCCTTAGGCCCTCCTGCCGAGGGTCCCATCTATGTGGCACCTCCTCGAGGTAAATACTCAGCACGCCAGGTCAAGGCATTTGACGACTCTGGCGCGCAAATTTCCTTCATAAGGAGGGACAAAGTTCCCTATGGAGCTATAATAGACCGACGCAAGCTCGTCACCATTGAGGGCATTAACAATTTTAAAATGATCCTCCCTACGGTCCAACTGAGGGTCACCCGACCCCACAGAGCCAGGACCCTTCGTCTCGCCGTAGCGAAACACATTCCAGGAGACTATGACGTCCTCCTGGGCCAAGACTTTACGTCCCATTTCAAGCCACCACCATTCCGGGGTCCCCATTCCCCAATAAATCATCCAAATCCGAGTCCAGTGCCCGGCACGGCATCCGTGCCAGTGCCGAGGCCTCAGCCAGATCTCCCTTCAGGAGAATCTCGGCCTTCAGCTCCTCTGCCAGTGCCCCTTCGGCGCACTGAGCAGTGCCAGTCTCCGTCCGTCCAGACAGACGAGACCACCACCACATCGCCACCAGCGCCAGTGCCAATGTCAGTGCCTGAGCTGGTCACCCCTGCAAGCAAGTCGACCCCGCCCCCTCCGGCCGTCCCCTCTCTCTCGCCGCCCGCCGCAGATTCTTCCGCGAGTCATGATTCTGCCCCGCCTTCCTGGGCCGATGAACTCTGCGATCTGCGCCGGTTAATGTCCGAGATGGCGAACAAGATTCCTGGGTCAGTTGTCGCAGCAGCTGACCCAGATGGCACCCCTTGCCGCCCTTTGGCCTCGGGCCCTCCGATTCCCCGGCCAAGGACAACGGTCCAAGGAGGAGAGGTTCGCGGCGGAGTTACCACGGGTGTGGGCGATCGCAGGTAGTCCACAAGGAGCCCCGAGCTCTTCTGGCCCCTGTGCAAATTTGGCATAGGGCCCCCTTCTTCATCTTTGAACGTCTTGGCACCTTTCATCCAGGAGAGGATGCCAAGGCCTTCCGCTATCTTCTTCCTTTCCTTTGGAATTTCTATCCCTCATCCTTCTCTATCGATCTTTCCTTCATACTTTCCCTTACTTACCACCGCAAGCGGCAGTTAATATATGGGATATCATCCCCTTTTGAAATGTATAAATAATTTTATTTTGAAGCAGTAAGAGAGACAGAGTGGGAAGTGGCACGCCCTTACGCCCGTCCTTTGGCACAAGGCAGGCGTGTCAACTCTTCCTGAAGGGGTCGCGCCCTTTGGGTTTTCTTTCCCTGCCCTTGGGCTGAGAGTTAGCTCTGACCGTCGTCTGTTGGCGACGGAAGTTAGATAAAGAAGTAAATCATAAATACCTCACTCTGTTATCCTTTATTTTCTACGTATATTATTTACTTTTGCATTTAATCTTTCCTTTTTTTTTAACGAATCTTGAGTCACAAGACTCCTGCCCTTACGAATTTTAACGTTGCCTTTTTTAATCACCGCGGTGCGGCCCGCCCTTTAGTAGGAAGTAATATCCTTCGTTGTTGTTCTGTGTAGTTTCCTTTATTTTTTATTTACTTTTTTTTTTTTTTTATTATTATCCCTGTGGAGAATGTTATCCTTGTCCATTTTCCCCTTCATTTGTTTATCCTCCCATTCATACGTCGAGTAGTCTATTTATAGCTTACACCCGAGTTGTAAGCTGCAGACGTAAAAATTTAGCGTCATTTAAGTTGGCGAGTTAAAACCCGCGAATAATCTCTTTGCCTCACAGCTGTCAAGTTCTTGTCCCTTCAGATTAGCGTTCGTGGGAAATATTAGTTATGCTCGTCGAGCTTGTGAACAATTGGAGGTCGATTGAAAAGAAGAATTGAATTCTATTATTACAATTTTGGTAAAGGGGATATTATTTAATACCTACAGTGTATTGTCACGAATGCCGCCTCTTCAAGGCACAACTAATAGCATGCCTGTAATTCCAGGATAGCATTAAGGAATCAGTGGGTTTACATTTGTTTCCTTTTAAATTCTGCCTTGTATGTTTTATTTTGTTGTTGTTATTTTGAAATTTTGAAGTGTTCTTTGTTTATTTTCTTTTGAGCGCCTTATAACCCCAGTAAAGTAAATCAAATAAAGAATGGGTAGAAACAGTACTTAGGAAGTATTTGAGCAATAATTAATTTGCAAGCAAGTTTACCCTTTTATTGTATATTCTAAATTCCACTCTGCTCCTAAAGTAAACCTTCAGTTTGTTATTGATTAGTGTGGCATCAGAGTTTTACAAATAAAGTAAAGTAAAGGTTGTAGCAAAGTAAAAGATAGAATAAAGTCGAACGTTTTCTTCGCTCATTTTTGCTTTTGTCAATATTCGCACCCGTTTATAGGTGTGAATATTATCTTGCCAGGGGAGCTGTAAAGAGTAGCGCCAAAATCCGCTAGGAAACTCTTCTCCTTCCCTGCTTTGGGTTGGTTTGAACCTTTGAAGGTCGGGGTATAGGGGCTCAGAGAGAATATAATAGTTTGGGGACAGTAAACTGGCTTTGCACTGTTTTCTTTGGTACAGGGAAAGAAAATCGTTTTCTATGATATCCGGGTCGGCGACCTGGGTCAGGACATCGCCCCCCCCTACCCCTGTCCAGAAGCAATAAAAGGTCAGGGCCAGGACAGCTCTCCCTCACACGCGGTTGCTAGTTTAAGCCGAGAACAAGTCAAGTCTCGGGCCGTTGCCCCTGCCCTCCTCTTCCGCTCGCCGCCACGTGGATCCCATTGCCGCCCTGTGTGCCCCGTGTTCCATTCCACGTGGCCTTAGAAGACTGCAAGGGGGATTGCAAGTCTCCCACACGCGAGCTGACATTAAACGGCGGCCTTTTCATCATCCCAAGGGCGCCCTTTTCCGCCCCAATCTACGACTTGAAGAAATACCTTGGAGAGGGAGGCTACCATTTGTCCACGCTCCCACACGTGTTTCTCGGCAGAAGACGTCGTAATCCCTACGCCCCTACAAATGTGGTAATGTACCCAAAACGAGTTGCTAGTCACGATTACTTAGCCCTTTTGCATTTATTAATCTCTGGGCCTATAACTTTGTGTTCCCTGATATTCCTTGGTTCAAGCCAGGCCCACGTGTTCACAGCTTCTCTCCTCTGAGTCACAAGTAACGCCTCGGGGAGTCCTTGGCGCCTTCAGTGCACCCCCAAGTAATTCAATCCCCAAATTCCAGCATTAGATGTGTAACGTGGGTCCAAATATCGTTTCAGAAAGACGCCTGTAGCAGAATTATCCTTGGTCCGTGTTCCTGGCATTCCCAAGCTCCCCCCCCTTCGGGAGGACTTCTACGGCAGTAATTTACCGTATTTTCAGTTAATTTTCCTTTTGACCTTGTGTGCTATCAAATATAACTATTTTTATATCCACGTGTTTCACGACACTTCCCCTAGTGAAGAGCCCTCCGCTCCGGGTACTTCTTTTTTTTGTTTGTGTTTTATATGTCCTGGGTATCTTACAAGGCCATTTTCGAGTAAAGTAATAATTGTGGAGTCATAAGATCCACCCGCACCAGGAAACATATAAAAAAAAAAATATATATATATATATATATATATATATTTATATATATATATATATATATATGTATATATATATATATATATATATATTTATATATGTATATATATATGTATATATATATATATATATATGTATATATATATATATATATATACATATATATATATATATATATATGAATATATATATATACATATATATACATATATAAATATATATATATATATATATATACATACATGCATACATGTATAAATATATATACAAATATTATATATATATATATATATATATACATACATGCATACATGTATAAATATATATACAAATATTATATATATATATATATATATATATACATACATGCATACATGTATAAATATATATACAAATATTATATATATATATATATATATATATACATACATGCATACATGTATAAATATATATACAAATATTATATATATATATATATATATATATATCATATATACATAATATTATCATTATAACTTCATCTTGACCTGACCTAATTTAAATTGACTTAAATAATTCCTTCCTATTTTTATGCATAATTCCACCTTCAAGCATGAATACCAATTCATAAATATTCAACATCCTCCTATTACGAAAGTCTGGCGAATTCTGAACATCAGATTTACGCCAAATTTGCCGTCGATTCTTTTGCTTTCATTAAATACCATATCTCCCTTATTAATCAATATTTCCCACTTATAGAAAGGACTGAAGCACATAATGTGTTTAAAGTGTTGCACTGTTAAGTTGCAACACCTAGCACACATACACACACTCATATATATAAATATTTATATATATATATATATATATATATATATATATAATGTGTGTGTGTGTGTATGTATGTGTGTGTTTATATATAGTATATATAATTAGTCACAAGCCACCTAAAGAAACCCATCCAAATTGTGACATCATTCGCCAAACGGCTTCAGTTATTCACCTACTTATATCCAAACACGCCTTTCATTTCACTGAAACAAAAAAAAAAAAGAAAAATTTATTTAAAACAATTTAAAGTCACGCGTTTCAAGATAACGAGGTTATCACTTCCCCAGCGGTCAAATGGTGACCTTGAAACGCTGGGGGTGTGTCTGTGGGGTACCGAAGGGTGGTTCCTTACACCCGTGCCCCTTTCTCTTCCCGAGACCTCAACTCCCCAGTGGAAAACTTTAATAATAATAATAATAATAATAATAATAATAATAATAATAATAATAATAATAATAATAATAATAATAATAATAATAATAATCATTCAAGTATAATAATAATAATAATAATAATAATAATAATAATAATAATAATAATAATAATAATAACAACGCCCTGACAAGTTGCCAGAGAGGAGGGGTTGGGGCAGTCCCCCGGGAAAGGCGGAGGTAGTTCAATCTGGGAGAGGGGGAGGAGGAAGAGCGTTTTGAGGTTGTACCATTAACTCTTTCCTTCTCCTCCTCCCCTCCTCTTTCCCCAACGTTTGTAATATAAGACCTACACTTTGCTCCATTTATTATTATTATTATTATTATTATTATTATTATTATTATTATTATTATTATTATAGCTGTTTCCACGGCATTTAACTTATACAGTCTTCTCTATTCTTCTTCTTATCTTTTTTTCCTCAGCCTGTAGCTGGTAGATCAGGTTTCCGAAGAGACTCAACGATCTCCGCCGTGGCCACGCCCAACGCCTCCAGGCCAGATTTCGTCACCAACCCATTAGGACCACCCAAAACACTGCCGAATAACCGACTTGACAACTGTATACCCCCGCTTGCTATATATACCCTTGTAACCTGAATACCATTCATTCACTCTCTGAAGATAAACGCCATAGAGCGTTTGAAACGTCAGAGGAAATAAACCTAAGAAAACAGAAATCTTTGTCTGTCCCTGGGAGGGAAACCTCATATACCACCTACAGGCTGAGGAAAAAAAGATAAGAAGAAAAATAGAGAAAACTCTATATAAATTGAATGCCGTGGAAACAGCTTGAATTTTTAATGCAACTGCCCCCAGAGAAGGTCTCCTCCCGAATAATAATAATAATAATAATAATAATAATAATAATAATAATAATAATAATAATAATAAAGACAGTCATCCAAGACCCAGAGAAATATGATGATAAAGAAAGCAGAAAGGCGATCAGGCATGCCATCCCCCAAACAAACACAGCGAAGGCCTGCAATAAATCACTAATTGGGGAATCTGTCTGGAAGGGAAAATAGCTGTCAAGTACGGTATATCATGTTATGAGGGTCGGTATCCCCCTACAGTATCCCCTCTATCCACCAACCCATTCCCCTTCTCCCTACCAAACGTAAGGCGAATTTACCAAGAAGCATTCAACTGCTTTCTTAGACTTCAAATTCACGTGGATTCTTTGACTCAGTTCTCCCTAAAAACATTCATTTTCCCCCAAAAAACATATTCACTTCCCCTAAAAAATTTATATTATTTCCACTTAAAAAATTCATTTCCCCCAGATAATAAAAAAACACATTCATTTCCCCTTAAGTAAATAAACAAACATTCATTTCCCTCTAAAAACAGATTCATTTCCCCCTAAAAAAGACATTCATTTCTCCAAAAGAAAAAAAACAGACTCATTTCCTCATTAAAAACTATGTTAATTTCCCCCTAAAAATAAAACCGACAGTCTGTGGAAGCAAAGACATTTCAAGCCAATAAACTGTTTCCACTCCATGTCGCCTCCCTCTTCGCGAATTCCACTCTGGCCCCGACGGGACAACAGCGGTCATTCTCCAGCCAGAGAGAGACACCTACAAAATTATTCCCTCATTTGGAAGCCGAAGGGATAAGGATAAACAGAGGCCTTCGTTTGCAGACACAAGGAGACAAGGTCAGAGGGAGCAGGAAAGGGCCTGCTCTCTTCAATAAGGAGGAGGTTCTCCTGTCAATGTTTCTGAAGATTATCCTGGTCAAGATGCGACAATGTTTTAAGGAGGTTGGCGGTTATGTAGCTCTCCCATTTGTGTTACAAACTGGATAACAACCAAATAATGAAACACCAAAACAGTATCTATTATACAAAAGCCTACAACATTACACCTTTCCAACCAGCCTGTCTCCCTTAACCTAGAGATTACTGTATATTGTTTGTAAACACTTAGGTTAAGGGATTGATTGATTAATTGAGAGCCAGATAACTCTCAATTAATCAATCAATCCCTTAACCTAAGTGTTTACAAACAATATACAGTAATCTCCATATCTCCACCGAAAACGAAATGTCTACATAGACCAAAAATTAGTTTTACTGACCGCTTTTGACCCGGAATTCTTAAAAGAACAGTGAGAATATAATTTCTGTTCTGTAGGTGAATGTCATAAAATCGTGGAGACACACACACACACGCACGAAGCCGAATGGATACCGTCCCTGAAAGTCGTCGACGTGCGGTGTCGGGGGATCGAATCTCCCAGGTGGCGAATCGTTAATCAGTTATAATTCTTCCCCTTCGGTGATATTCCTGAGGTAGAGCGAACTGGCACTGAACTTCATTTGTAGCTTAATGTTTGTTAACACAAAAAAGTCACGGAGTAAGTGATAAAAATGTGTGTGTGTGTTCGTGTGAGTGATTTTATATATATAATCTATAAAGTACAACAGTGTACCAACAACGGTGCACCGATCTTACAGAAAAATAGCCAACAGTTAATGAATTTACACACACACACAAACCAACTTGCTTCAGACAGTATATTTCCACAACCTAGTGATAGAACAAACCTGTGCATCACAGCACTGATTCCTTCCCACTGAGAACCACAGAGGCGAGATTTCTGTTTATTTACAAATAATGTTTTCTCGAAGCAATTCACGAATTTCGTTCTCAGGCCCAAAGGCTGAAGGCTCCAGAGATTGCAAGATGGGAATCTGATCCTCTCTACTCTATTTAGTCACTTTTTGATGTTATGTAGCTGCTGCTATGTGAAACGTGTCATGTAGAAAATAGTCTTGATTAATTATAGAACTGCAATACTTGACAAGTTTATAGAGTAACAAGAATATCAAGGATACTGCACGCGTAAAAATAACAATGCTTCTGATATACAAAAAACGGATCGTGTTGCATAGTGAGTTGGAATGATTGTATTGTATGGTGAGATCAAATAATTGTATTTTATATTGGGTTAAACGACTAAATTGTATAGTGAATCGAATTGGGTGTGTTTAAAAGTGAGTTTTAATTACTGCATCTTATACCTAGTAGTAATGACCGCATTTCATAGTTAGCTGTAACGCTGTATTTAAATATGACACAGATAGACACCGCACCAACAACTACACTGTTTACCAATGAAAACGATTCTATTTGCTGTAGACACACGCACAAACACTATACCGTTTCTATGTGGGAAAAAACAGGAAACATCACCTAACAAACACTTTGCTCTTTTGAGTTCCTTTTATTAGACATAAATTGCATGCGTAGTCAAGATCAATTTTAGCCATTAACAGCTGAGATCATTTGCATACTTGAGATCAACAAATATCGCCGCAAATCCCTGTCCATTTGCAATTTTATTCAAGAGAGAGAGAGAGAGAGAGAGAGAGAGAGAGAGGAGTCCTTCTGCCCCTACATTTCAGGGACATCAGAATAATTCTTGCATATATAAGCATAAAGGTGCTGAAGCCTTATACTCATCTCAAAATCACTGATAAAAGACAAAATATATACGACGTTCGTCCCATAAAGGATCAATCAACATCGCAGTCAAACATGTTAAACACGCGTACGCAACTTATCGCATACATATCACAAACAAGTCAACAACCGAAAGTGGAGAACGAACCTTTGGCCAATGCTCGGCACTCGTATGAAGCACTAGTTAGGACTACTAATAAGTCGTTGACTTGTATTCAACATGTTTGCGATGTGTATGCGATGATTTGACGACACGTTTGTGACATGTTTCGCTATACTGTGGATGTAACATAAATGGTGAAACGTACAAGGGGCTCAGTATGAAATTATCGTTGTACGTTTGGGAGATTTCCATCTTTATGTGAGATTACATGAAGCTGGGATGAATTTGGAAAAAACATCGGCGTGTTCTATTGGTTAAAACTACCATAGATCAATATAACACTCTAGGTCTGATACCTTAAGTGCAAGGGACACTTGCAACACTTTCTTGCAGAATTCCTAGTATGCACTTCATTATTTATATCTATTTATACCAGAATTTTATATTGTTTACGCTTCTTCTGTAACGTAAAGAATTTATCTTTCATGGCAAATCACGCAAAATATTCAGACGCGTTCAGTCATCGTCAGCAACAAAATCTGATCCTTTAATCTAAAGTTTCCGACAGCGTGTACGGCGTCAGCAGTGTCCAAAAGCAGAAGCAACATCCCATTTTATGGATAACCCAGATCCCTAACTCTCCTCCCCCATCCACCCCCTTCCCCCTCATCGGATCCAATCCGGTACATCCACCCACTTCGCCTGGAGGTTGGTGAAAAAGGGCGGAATTTGAAGGCTGGGCTCTTTTAGAGAGGACGCTGGACTGACTGGAAAACTGGTGTTTTATACTAAATGACACATGAAAACATTGGACGATTATTGATTATCCGATTGCGGGAAAAGCAGTTTCGGGTAGATGTCTATTAAATATTCATAATTTTCATGTTAATAACGGCTTTAGAGACAACTGAATTTCGCGAGTGGGTGGGAGACATAAGTTGTTAAATGTGAAAAATTATGAAAAACTGAAATGTATCAACTTCAGATATTCTTATACAGGTCAGTGAATATTAACCGTAACAGTTCTTTTACTGCACTGCACACTTTTGACATTTATCTGCGAAAAAGATTCAGTATCCGAATATTTCCTTTCAGTATAAATTACCATAGTCAAGTGAGATCTCTTCCTTAACAGTTTTTACCTGGAGCTGTCATGGTCTCATTCTTCTCTTTTTCAATGTATATTCTATGAAATATGCTTTTACAGAGAGAGAGAGAGAGAGAGAGAGAGAGAGAGAGAAAAATAATTTCTCATTAAGAGCAACCTCGTAATGTCAAAAGACAAAAGTAATGTAACAAGAATAATTGTTTTTCTAAATCATCAAAAAAAAAAAAAAAAAATTAGGCTACTCGCTGCTTCCAAATTTCTCAATTCCAGAATCTTTGGCAGGACGAATATTACCGATTCCTTCAGCGCTAATTGAGGAAAAAACGCACAGAAATATTCGCAAGGAACCCTAAACTAACCAGAGAACAAAAAATGAATAAACTGTCATTATCACTTTTATAATACCAATATTGTTTAAACCTTCAAATGGACACGACTCCAAATTACTCGTGAGCAAATGAAGCCTCGGCGGAATGAAACGCCCACTTATGGATACAAAGCGAAAACAAACAAAAGAATAACGATAAATAACAAATGAAAAAGTATAAAACAATAAACACAAACAAGCTTAAACAGACACAAATCAGAAGCTATAACAAATATCTGTCTGTCCTTTAAACCTCCCAGAAAGAGAGAGAGAGAGAGAGAGAGAGAGAGAGAGAGAGAAGATTCATTCTCTCTTCCTCTAAAGCAACGAAGGACGGAAGGAACAAACGATGAAACTCAGCCTTGTTTGTCAGTTGTTTGTTCCTCGTTTGATTCCGATTCTCCTGCGACGGGAGGAGGATTGCCCAGACAGAGGAGAATCCCCCTTGAAGGAATCCTTCCTTTCTCGCCTGGCTGGGCGCCTCTCTCCTGCACAACTCTCGTCGGGAGGAATTCGGAATAGATCCTGTGCCTGGGGTCGGGGGATTCCAGAAGGATGTTGCTGTATGTGCACGAAACAACTCGTAACAAACACACAATCACGCACAAACACATATGGTCAACGTTCATACTACCGGGGGTGATCATGGTAAAAAAAAAAAAAAAAAAAAGCCAATAAAAAGGAAATTTGGGAAAATTTTTTTGATCTTGAAACAATGCACGACCGAAATAAAAACACTGGACAGCGAATAGGCTTCAGAAAGAGGCTCTCTCTCTCTCTCTCTCTCTCTCTCTCTCTCTCTCTCTCTCTCTCTCTCCTCTCTCTCCTCTCCTCTCCTCTTTCCCTGTTCCTGTTCCTGTTTTCTGAGTGTGTGGTCAGATTTACTGAGGTTTCTTTTTGGAGTTTTTGTTCAAGTTTTATAAAAGTTTCTTTTGGAGTTTGTTTTCAAACACAAAGAAGTTTCTCTCCAAGTTTCAAAGTTTTCTGGTTAGCGCCACTGCTCTCGAATGTCGACTGAAAACCAGGTATCTTTTTACTACTCTTCAACAGAGAGAGAGAGAGAGAGAGAGAGAGAGAGAGAGAGAGAGAGAGAGAGAGAGAGAGAGAGAGAGAGCTCAAGAAAGCACTCAGTAATTTATTCAACAACTGAGAGCAATCGAAAAGAAGCCATGAAATTACACATTACTTCAAGAACCTGAGAAAATGAGCCCATGAGTGACTGTAAAACATCTGAAGTCACAAGAAAGAAGAAGAAGAAGAAGAAGAAGAAGAAGAAGAAGAAGAAGAAGAAGAAGAAGAAGAAGAAGAAGAAGAAACGAGGAATTAAAAAGTGGAGTGAGTTGGAAAAGATAAGCAAGGAAGTTTTCATGAACATAAACACACACACACACATACATACAGAAAGTCCCACTGCAAATTGGGTATTAATATTAACACTATGCACACAAGCAAAGGACAAGAGACATGTGCCTCGCTTACCCAGAGAATAGTCATGAAACTTTTCTGGAGAGAGAGAGAGAGAGAGAGAGAGAGAGAGAGAGAGAGAGAGAGAGAGAGAGAGAGAGAGATTTCGGAAACATTTCATTAAAAGTAACAAATCAGGACAAAACAGTACATAGTGAAAGAGAGGAAAGCCTAAGCTCTCTCTCTCTCTCTCTCTCTCTCTCTGCTGTCTAAACATGTACATTAGTCCCCCATAAAAATTTAAGCATTACAATTGTCTTTGTGTTCGTAAAACAACGCAAATCCCTTGGAAATATTGAGCTTTATATATGCAAAGTAGCGAAGGGGACTCGACTTACGAGAGAGAGAGAGAGAGAGAGAGAGAGAGAGAGAGAGAGAGAGAGAGAGAGAGAGAGAGAGAGAGAGAGAGAGAGAGAGAGAGAGATGAAATACCGTCAGTATTACGATAAGGGATATAAATTTACCATTCTTTCGAAAGCCGGTGTTTAAATATAAAAAATCATAAATAGAAGATAGAAATAAAAAACAAATAACTGAATGAATAAATAAATAAATAGATAAATAAATAAATAAATAAAACCTACAAAAGATCTATAAAAGTTCTGATAAGATCTACACATGATTATAAATTAAGTCAAAATGTCAACAGTGTATAGACTTCTCTATACATCGTTCTGTTGACTTTACTTAATTAAGGCTTTGCTTCCAAAGCCTTAATCCTGAGGATAACTTTATATCAATAAGATATAAAATATATGTTATTGATATATATTTTATAAAATAAATCAATATGGCATATTTTATAAAATTCGTCTTTCATTTATCTTGGCGACCAAATTTCTTTTCAACAGAAAGCGAGCTAGAAGTTAGAGAGACTCTCTCTCTCTCTCTCTCTCTCTCTCTCTCTCTCTCTCTCTCTCTCTCTCTCTCTCTCTCTCTCTCTCTCTCTCAAGAATTACCTCCATAACTATTCAGTCTCTCGCACTTCCCATTCCCAAATCTAATCGAGTTTGGAATAACGCTGACGTCCAGATGACAACACGCACTTTTGAAGCTCAATTGACACAGACATAACAACTCCCTATGCCCAAATCCCGTGTGGGTATTGCCCAGCCTCGATGAAATAACTCCTCTAATGGCCCTCCATTAATCTATTCAAATGCATACATTACGAATGCATCAATTATACAACAGAGGCAGGAAATACACCACATACTGTATACCAAAATGGCGGTTTTGGGACTCACCAAATAAATTCGGTTCTTTGTCACCGGCCGAAATCAGAATTCGGCAGAGAGCATTCACATATCGCCTTCAGTTAATTATTCAGTCTTACATTTGTTCCCGATCCAAAAGTTACTCTAAAAAGGATGTTAATATTTCCTGCCATTCCGCGACTTGCGACAAATGAATGTGATTATTCATGACGCATGAAACAGTGATTGATTGATGTTGTGTTTGTCAGATTTCATGATGAAATTAACAAATAAATTTTATCTTAAGTCTCGTATTGAGCGTTTCCTCTGATGCTAAAATTCGTTTTCCCTTAGGAACCAAATTCTGAAAGTTATGGAGTTTCTGAATGAATAATTAAAAAATAATATAGAAATGAAATTAAATGCTTATGTATATACTCTCCAAAACATAAGGTTGATTAGTAATATATTTCCTTCCGAACTGTTTTAAAATGTGTCCCTATAATCCCTCACGTGGTGCACTGTAAGCATTACTTAATAAGGTTCTTTGTGGCGTCCCTTCGGCCCCTAGCTGCAACCCCCCTCTCATTCTTTTGACTGTACCTCCGTTCATATTATCTTTCTACCATCTTACTTTCCTTAACACTCTCCTGACAATTGTTTCATAATGCAACAGCAAGAGGTTTTCCTTCTCCCCCTGTTACGCCTTTAAACCTCCTTTCCTTCAATTTCGCTTTCAGCGCTGAATGACCTCATGGGTCCCAACGCTTGGCCTTTGGCCTGAATTTTGTAAGCCATTCCATTCTTCTAACCAGAAAAGCTGCCCAAGTGCCAGTGTTTGCTAATTCTGGCTTTATTCTAAACCATTGAAACTGTCCAGCCTTTGGATCCTTCTGCATAATTAACCATCTCGTAACTTCGTTACTGTCGTAAGGGCAGGAGAGAGAGAGAGAGAGAGAGAGAGAGAGAGAGAGAGAGAGAGAGAGAGAGAGAGAGAGAGAGAGGTCGGAAAAAAAATCTGAACGAATGTTTTCCTAGCACCGCTAGTGAGTTATTGTAAAATTACTTATGTTTATTTTTGATCCTTGGGAAAAGTGACTTAACAGCTTTCCATGCTTCGGTAAGAGGAGAGCTCCATAAACCTTAGGCGGTGAATACTTGTTTCCTAATATAAAGTATTGTGATATTGTGCCACTCTTTATAGTGAGAAGTGAGTAATATACTTTTGATTGTACTTATGGTTGTATCTATCCTACGGTAACCATTGGAGGCATATAAGAACTTTTCGATCACGAGTGACAACTAAAAAAGGAAAGCGGTTAACATCAGGAAAAAACGGAATTCACTACAATATATATATGTGTGTGTGTGTGTGTGTGTCAATTGCTATGAACGTATGAGCCATATACATCAAGTATTCTCTTTAGTAAAAAAAACACTAAAACAAAAATATCTCAATACTTATGACCCCACAACAGATGATTAAAATCCATTTACATCTAAACAAACTCCTACAAAAATAGAGTTAGAACGAATAAAAAAATTTCTAATGGAACATCTAACATCCCATAATATTCCCACTGGAAACCAAATATTAACCGAATATTTGCAGAGTATTTACCTCAACAAAATCTACGATCAGTGGATTTTAATTCTGTATTTGCTATCATTTCAAAGCACTGACATTCCCGGTAAAATTAACCCTTTGTAAAATTCAAATGAATGATCAATGAATATTCTCTCTCTCTCTCTCTCTCTCTCTCTCTCTCTCTCTCTCTCTCTCTCTCTCTCTCTCTCTCTCTCTCTCTCTCTCTCCTTTCCTATAAAAATAACTTTATCATAAATCGAATACCACATTAACTATTAACCAACTGGCTTCTGACTTCCAGGTAAAAGTAATTTATGCCAGTCCTTCCTTCCACCCACTTTGGTCAACCTCAGGATCGGGATAATCCTTTGAGACGTCGAGGGGGGTCCTTCCCAGGACGAAAGTCGAAGGATAATGAAATAGTTTTGTGAGATTCCTTCAAGGAACTCAATCCAGTTGCTGGCAAGGACTTCTATAACGCCACTGACAGACAGAGAGAGAGAGAGAGAGAGAGAGAGAGAGAGAGAGAGAGAGAGAGAGAGAGAGAGAGAGAATACAGCTTTCCGACCTGAGCTAGGAGAGGGAGAAAGTATACCTTACTTTTAACCAGACCACTGAGCTGTAGGAGAGAGAGAGAGAGAGAGAGAGAGAGAGAGAGAGAGAGAGAGAGAGAGAGAGAGAGAGAGAGAGAGAGAGAGAGAAATGTTCTCTCCTTCTCTGTAGAGAGTGACAGGTGCCTGTAGGGACAACTCCTAATGTCACCTGAACTTACGTGGAAAGGTCATCGTGACCTTTGACATCGTGACGGCAAAATCCGCTTGTGATGATTATTCATGAAATTAGAGAGTTAATAACTGATATCCATAATTGCTCAATAATTATACTGATAATCATAATAATTATCATAATTATGATAGAATACAACGAATATTTTATCATTAAAACGTCAATGCTCAGTTACACTGATAATCATAATCAGAATTATATAATTATGACAAATTGCATTTATAGTTAAAATGTCATTGCTCTATTATATTGATAGCCATAATTATCATAATTATGACCAAAATACAGTTAATATTTATACTTATAATGTTACTGATCAATTATACAGAAAATCAGAATCAGAATTATTATAATTATGACAAAACAAATAATATCTATATTTAAAATGTCACTGCTAAATAGATAATCATAAACAGAATTATAGTAATCATGATAAAATATAATTAAAAGTTTTATATATATATATATATATATATATATATATATATATATATATATAAATATATATTATATATTGTGCGGAAAAGGCAGTTGTTTCTTTTGTTTCCAGGTGTTGTGGGGGGTTTTCGCCATGTCGACATCGGAAGTGTTGTCACTGGAGAGAGAGAGAGAGAGAGAGAGAGAGAGAGAGAGAGAGAGAGAGAGAGAGAGAGAGAGAGTCATAAATAAGCCCTCCTCAGCAGTCATAGTATTGGCAGTCAGCAGCCGTAAGCAATGGAGTGAGGCAGCAGCGCAGGTATTCTCTACCTGTTGGAGCACGACATGCTCGAGTATATAATATACTACAGTAGAGGGTCGGGAGTGTTCTGTTGAAGAATGATGTCCTTTTGTGGAGTACGGCATGGTCAAGTACTATATACGGCAAGGTCGAGGAGGTGGATTTAGCGTCAACACTGTTGAAGAAGCAGCATGGTTTTCGTCTTTAGGAAGGGCGACGCTCCTTTTGTCGAGTACGGCATGATGGTGTGGCGTGGTGTTCATCATACAAGGACGACATGTCTGGGTGGCTTGAAGAGCGACTTGGTGTTGAGTAATGTCTCAACGACAGCCGAGAGCTGTATTGATGTGTGTGATCATCATTTTTGATTGCTGGTTTTAGGCAATGTTGATTGACTCGGTGGCAGTGTTGTTCTGCGGGGATGGATGGCACACTTGTTGTTCATCTGTTGTCGTGACTTGGTTTCAAGTCTTCTTTCTACCTTCAGTTTATGTCCAACATGTCATGTTAATGTTTAACAGTTCAGTTTACTTTCAATACATCGTGTTAATGCTTAACAACTATGGTTATTACCATTTATGTAATTTTGGGTTAAATTTTTAATTCTTTCACGACTCCAAGGTGTGTTACACATTGTTTTGAATACTGCTCATGCTTAACTGCTATTATTTCGCGTATTTAAATTTTGGGACTGCCTTATTTTTTTTTATATAATGATTGAAGTGTTTTGCCACAACTTTTGGTGTTAACTAATTTTGATTTTTTTATGTAGCCGTTGGTATTGAGTAGTACTGAAGCTGACTCTGGTTTGGCTGAGTAATTCTTTATTCAATGATTTGGAGTAAGTAGGGTTTTGCCGCTAATGATTTATTATATGATGATTTATTTGGACTGCTGTGACTCATTGTACAAATATGTATATAACTTAGGGTAATAAATTAGGTTAAGGCACAGTTTCGTTTGCTTTGCTCTCTGGTGCTGGTCTCTGTCGGGCCTCCCTCCTTGCCTCCTCAGTCTCTCACTTTCTTTTTCTTTTTTATTTGATTTTTTTAAGAACCTGAAGGTCTGGTCTCCTTTAAAAAGGATGATCATAATTATATACTGTATATGTCTCTATTCACAGAAAATGAAAAAGGAAATGAAAACCAAAAGGAGAAAGAGAAGAGGATTTAAAAAGATGAAGAGGATTTAAAAAGATGAAAAGAAATCGAAAGAGAGAGAGAGAGAGAGGAGAGAGAGAGAGAGAGAGAGAGAGAGAGAGAGAGAGAGAGAGAGAGAGAGAGAGAGAGAGAGTTACAGTTGAGGGACCAAGGTTTCACTCCTGTCAACCACTGAGCGAGAATGCCCAATCTCCACAACATAAATAACTTCTATGATTAGCACACCGATACAAATATTCGTGATTTGAAAACGAGATTCTCGTTGAAATCATTTAAAAACCTGTCTTAAACTTCTACCTTATTCTTCTATTAGTGACAGTGGGTTGCAAATCCCTAAAGATGACTGTTAACCCTTCTGACTTTAATACGTTACATTTCAGAAATTTTACTTTACTTTCTTGCTTCCTAAGTAATTCCCCTCAGTTAAAGAAAATGTAAATTCGAAGTTACGGCGCCTTAACCCCAAATTCTTTTGTTACAAGACCGACTAATTAAAGTAAGCATTGCAACATTATAAAAAAAATAGTTTCATTACTAAGTCAACCAATAAAGGCAAACTCAGCAACAAAGAAATCAAATACCAGGAATAATAGGATGAATTGACGGGTTTGTTCTTATCATTATTACTGAAATGTGACTCTTCTATTTCTTAGGTTATATCTAGTTTTTTCTTCTGAAGTAGCTTCTTCTAATTCTTCAGTCAGTTCTGCCTCTTTAACTTCTTTTGTTCTCTTGACTTTATCTTTATTTATCCAAAATCCTTCTTCTTCTAATGATTCAGCATATGTGGAAGGTATTACTTCATTCACCTTTTTCACTTTCACCTTAGTCTCTTGCACATCTATGACCTTGTATGGCCCTGTGAATTTAGTGGCTAACTTGTAATTAATTCCACTTCTTACTTCCTTCTTGAGGTAAACTTCATCGCCTATCTTGTAATCCACTGGCCTTAATCCTTCTTGATACCTGTCTATCATATTCTTCTGAGCTTCCTCTAAATTCTTGTGTAATTGCTTATGAATTACCTTGAAATTCCCAATTCTTATTTTCATAATGTCTTCCGAGTAATTAGGCTGTATTGGCTGATTTAGCCACGCATATGGTAATCTTGGTTCATATCCCATTAAAGCTTTTATGGGTGTTGCTTGAGTACTTGTATGATACTTAGCGTTTAGTGATAATTGGACTAAAGGTAAATTGACGTCCCAATCAGGATCCTGTCCTACTGTAAGCCTTAATGCATCTAGAACCTTTCTGTTATTTCTTTCTGCTAAGCCATTACTAGCTGGATGATACGGTTGTATCGTTACCTTTTCTACCTTGGATGCATCACAAATTTCTTGAACTAATGAGTTATTGAACTCAGTGCCATTATCAGATATAATGAGCTGTGGGGCAGAATACCTACAAAATATCTTATCAAAAAGAGCGATTGCACACTCTTTAGCTCCTTTACTAGTTAATGGTATTAACTCTGTATATCTAGTGAGTGCGTCAATACACACTAATATATTTCTATTCCCCTTACTCGTGGTGTGAAGATTAGTGATCAGATCTATGGCTACTCTTTCAAATGGAGTCTGCGGAATGGGATATTTCCCTAGAGGTACTTCCTTATCTGTTCTTCCCTTGTAACTGTTGCAAGTATTGCAGCTCTTCAAGTAATTATTAACATCCTTGTAAATTCCTTTCCAATGAAAAGATCTTTTAACTAGTCTAACTGTCTCATCCCTTCCTGGGTGAGCTCTCATGTCATCGTCATGCATTAACTCAATGACTTTATTTCTTAGGCTCCTTGGTACTATTCTTTTATGGAGTACTCCTAGTAATTGATCAAACGGGTCACACTCGTGACACATCCAAACTAGTACGTCGTCTATGACGTTTACCGCGTCTATGGGGCATCCAATTCTGTTACTTAGTTCTGCTCGTTCCTTTTGACTAAATTCTCTTTTATTTTCTACAAAATCGAAGATCTCCTTTAAATCTTCATCACTTTTTTGTTCACTTATGAAATTTTGTCTGGAAAGTTCTTCTGTGTAATACATGGTAAATACATTGCTTATGAATTCGGCCTGTTCTGCTTCGTGACCTATCAAGTTTATACTATCAATTTGGTTACTATGCCTTGATAAGGCGTCTGCCACTTTATTGGCCTTCCCTGGAACATATTTCAAATCTATGTCATAGTCTTGGGCTGTCATAAACAAACGAGCTCTACGTCCGGAAAAATTCGGATTCTTAAGCATTTCTACTGCGGCGGAATGATCAGTAAATACAGGTATCTTGTACCCGAATATGATATACCTGAAGTGTTTTAAAGCATCTATTATGGCTAAAGACTCTAGGTCTGTTACTGAGTAGTTTACTTCTGTGGGCTTTAGCTTTCTACTGTAATATGCTATAGCATTATATTTGTTATCATGTCTTTGCATTAAGCATGCTCCTATACCAGTGCGACTTGCATCTGTAGCTAAAAAGAATTCTTTACCGAAATCTGGGAAACTAAGTACGGGAGAATGAGTTAACCTTTCCTTTAGTTCATCAAATGCTTCTCGTTGCCTTGTTTTCCATACGAATGACACATGTTCCTTTAATAACTCCGTCAGCGGAGCGGATATTGTTGCAAAATTCTTTATGTACTTGCGGTAAAAACCTGCTAATCCCAAAAATGACTTCACATCCTTCTTACATTGAGGTGTAGGATACTCTTTGATTGACTTAACCTTTAAGTCGTTTACTTCCACACCCTTTTCACTTAGTGTGTGTCCCAGGTAGTCTATTTTCCTTCTGAGGAAATTGCACTTCTTTAATTTCAATTTAAGATTCGCCTTCCTCAGTCTCTTTAGTACTTCTCTTACCAGTTTTATGTGTTCTTCAATTGTATCTGTTGCTATTATCAAATCGTCTATATAGCAATGTACATCCTTGCCTAATAAATCACCTAAAATCTTATCCATTAATCTCACAAAGGTTACTGGGCTTGACTTCAGACCAAAAGGCATTCTCACATATTGATATCTACCGTTGCTTGTACTAAAGGCAGTTAATGGTTTACTTTCCTTGTCCAAAGGAATTTGTAAAAATCCTTGCAACAAATCTATTGTGGTAAAGTATTTCTTGGATCCGAGCGTTGTGATAAGATCTCTTATAGACGGCATTGGATAAGGATCATTTTCAGTTATCTTGTTTAACCTTCTGAAATCTACCACTACTCTGTAGGTTTTATCCTTTTTTGGAACTAGCAAAAGTGGGAAAGACCATGGAGATTTTGATGGTTCTATTATTCCTTGCCTATCCATTTTTTGTACTTCTCTTTCAATGATCTCCTTCTGGGAATGGGCTACTCTATAGGCTGGTATGTAGATTGGCTTTGTGTTCTGTGGAAAGTCTATTCTATGCGTTATTTCACCTGTGTTACCTAGTGTATCGCCCTCCATAGCGACTGTGTCTTGGTATTCACTTAGCAAATCTATGAGTTTCTCTCTAGCACAATCTTCTTTAATATCTTTCAAGTGAGACCCTATCTTAGCTCTTCTCAGTTTTATGTCCTGGGCTAAATTTTCAGTTTCTTTATTGATTGGTGCTACCGTTTCCTTCTCTACAACTTGAATGGGAATGGTGTATACCTCTGCTAAACCTAATTCTGTTCCCTGTGTTAGCCTAACCTTTCCTCCTCTGTTATTCATAACCTGCAAAGCTATTTTACCCTGCCTGACTTCATGTAGACTAGAAGAGTAATGTACCCCCTTTACTTGTGCTTCTTCAGTAAGCGTGAGAATTTCCTTCCCTTCAAAAATTGGATTTACTGTACATTCTATCCATGCGCTCTCTCCAGGTTTAAGTCTTAACTCCCTGTCTAATTTCAAGTAAGTTTCTTGGTTGGATTCTAAGTGAGTATTTATCTGTTGAGAGCTTGTGCTGTATACTGAATATCTTCCCTCTGTCGTGTCTTTCTTTAGAATACTTCTCAATGAAGAGTGCTCTCGAGTCGGGGTTCTTCCTGTTAATTTACATAGAGGTATTCTAGAAATTTTATGACCCCTTCTAATCACTAATTGCTCTCTAGGTGCATTAATGCTGATACCTTCTCTAGCCATAGTTGGATAACCAATTAGCAAATGTGCAAACCCTAACTGTATATCTCTTACTACTAGAACCTTCTCCTTTAGTGAAATTCTTCATAGCTTAAAAGGAAAATCTTTGTCCTACTATTCTGATATTATTACCCTGAACGTCTGTGATTCTGCAGTCTACTGCTGGGTTCAAACTTAAGTGAGAAAAATACATCTGATACACCTTTTCTGACATTATATTCTTAGGACTCCCTGTATCAAAGAATGTGGCGATAGGTTTCTCTAAACCAACATGTGCGGGAAATACTGGTCTATAATTATATTCATTCCCTATATCAACTTTGTTAACCTGTCTAGTTTGGCTTAGGTTTTGCAATCCGGTCCTTCCCTCTATTATGAAGGAAGACCCATTATACCACTGGAGTGAAAATTTACCATTGTGTCATCTGATATACTCGCAGTTTGGTTAGTATCTTGATACCTATTTGGGTTTGAACTCCTATTCCTTCTAGCTTGTGGAGACTGACTACGGTCTCTACCTCTGCCTCTTGACTGAGATCTATATCTAGGTGTTGAAGCAGGTCTATTTCTGCAGTCTCGAGCGCTATACCCGGCTCTCTTATGGAAAGGGCCGTAAGCTATCCCTCGACAGTCACTGGCATAATGTCCCTTCTTCTGACAGTTATAACACATGACTGTTGAAAATCCCCCTTGAGTTGTATTACCTAACGTCCTAATTCTAATTCTATCTGGATTCCTAGAACTAATTTGTCCTCTTTCTTCTTGTCCTATGGTGACTAAAGGTCTGTATATGGGGTTCCCTTCGTGATTTCTACCTAAGATTCTTGCTACTTCCTCTTCAATCTCAGCTATGTCATCTGAAGTCTCCCATTTTCGGGTCATCCTTCCAATAGCTTCGGCTGGCAAACTTCCAATCATGAATGCTAACCTAATAATGGTTTTGACGTCAGCTACTGACATTTTATCTGTCTCTGCCCATTTAGTGGATGTAACTAAGTGACCCCATTCATTCATACTGTTGTATAGCTGGGAACTCATCCCTTGGTAGCTTCTTTTATCTGCCTTATAACAATGAGCTATCCTTGCAAGGCTGATAACGGGATCTGTTTCGCCTACTGTGGAATATACCTTCCTAAAGAACTGTTTCATTTCTTCCCAATTCTTAAGTCTTTGATATGTCTCGGAATGGACAAATCGTTCTAAGTCTCCCCCTGCTTCCAGATCCAGATAACTCTTCGCTTCACTGAGTTTTTCGCTATCTGTGCCTATTATGTTATTAAGATGTATGCCTACCTGCTCTATCCAGATTTCTAAGCTACAGGCACCCTGACCTTCTTTCCTTCCGCAAAATTTGGCTATATGGTTAATTGCGTGTCTTTTATGTGTACCTACAGCTGCTGAGACTGGGCTACTTGACTGTGTTCCCCTATCCATAGTTAAATTATTGGTTTGACTTCTTGTGTAAACAGGGGTTCTTACGCTATTAGTTTGTGCCGATCTCCTCCTGGGCATTTATTCACTAATGACACACTTTGTTAACTACTGAGTATAATGGCAGTAATAACAAAGCAAATAAAGTCAACCAGTTCTTAAAATCACAAAAAAAATTCACAAAAGGTGATAAACACTTCTATCTTACTTAAAGTAAAATTAATCAATCACTAAAATTTCCCCGAAATTTTAAATTACCGATTGGCGGTGTTAAACAAAGAAAAAAAAATCCCTTAACTTCCAATTATCCTTGACAGTGCTGGTAAAACAAATAAAGAAATTATCACTCGCTTCAAAAAAAAAATTAAAGAAAAAATAATCTTCGAAAACTTATGATTCGGAACACCTTTAAGCGAACAAAAAAAACAAGTTGAGTTTTCTCGATCGAAAAATATATAAATTTCAGCTAATGAATGTTAAATACGAAATTAAATGCTTAAAATAACCGTAGAATGACACAATGAAATACATAAATTATGGGTTAGTCATGCCAAACGTTTAATAAAGTTTAGTAATACCAAATGTTGGATAAAATTTAGTAAAAGATCCATAGGTGCTTAGTTAAAGAAAGAGAAAAAAAAAAACTCTTGTTGCCCAGTCTATCTAATTTACGTATGAGTTTTGTGTTTTCAAATGAATATCAATACAAGTGTTCTTAGTCGACTTAATTTTGTGTTTCTAACTCAAAGAAAAAAAATTTTCTACGTGTGTGTGTGTGTGACCGTAAGGACATTCTTACTGTGAGTCGTTTTTTTCTCTCGTCTTTCTGCGCGTATTCTCTCGGCAGCTTGATTTTGTTATTAGTAGGATTTCGTCCAAGGGTTGGGTCGTTCGTTCGTCTTCTTCTTCGCCTTCTTCTTCAGCGTCCTTCCGTCACTGCGCCTTAGCTGGGGATCTTGCTCTCACTCGATCACGGGAATCATCGTGGCGTTGACAGGAAAAGGGCCTCTCTCTCTCTCTGGGGCGTAGTCTTCTGCTTGGTCGTAGCGTTGTGTGTTTGCGTGGGGCGTATTTTATTTCTTCTTTGCAGAGTGGCGTATGTTATGTTTTGTCTTTGGTGTTTTTCTTTGATCACTTGTTTATTCTACTTTCAATTGTTTATCTCACTTCACTGTTTCGCCGACTGTTCGTGATAACTACCTGTACACCCGCGGTTATCTCACTTAGCTGTTGATATCTCACCGATCGCCATCGGCTGCAGCTTTTGTTATCCCACTTAGCTCTTGTTATCCCACTGCTCTCGTTATCCCACCGCTGGCTACCAGCTGTTGTCGGACCCTATTTCTTTCCTTCAAGGGCCCAACACTAAGGTAACGTGTCCGGTTTAGGCCATGTGGTAATTATTGTAAGTAGGAACAAGTGGCTCTTTAAAAACAGTTATTAAATTGTAAATTACCGAGGTTAAAGGGAAAATGATTAATTGTTCCCGTTTCTTCTTTATTTGTGATTTTTGTCTTACAGTTCCACCTATAGTTCTTAACTGTTTCTTAATGGTTCGAGACTTTAAGATAATGGTTTCGAGACTTTGAAATAATGGTTTCGAGAGACTTAACGAATTAGATTACGGGGACTATTGTTTGAGAGAGTCTTTCTTCACTAACACACTTCTTCTCTTTCTGTCCTTTCTGCTTCCCACACTTCGGAATAGTTCTCTCTCTCTATCTTCCCACTCTGCGGCTTTTCTCTCTGTCTCTCTCTTTTCTCTCAGCGACCTTTTTTCTCTGTCTCCTTTCCTGTATGCCTGTCCTTATATCTCCCATTTTCCCTTGTGTCAACCATGACGTCATATTCTGGGCAGGTACTGCTTTTCTGAGGCACCACCTCCACTTGCTTCATTCCAACTTTTGGAGGTGTGTTTTAAGGAATTCCTGTTGATTATTGGGTATTTGTTCCTTGTAGGATGTCCCTAGGTCTCTGGCACTGATGGCATTTGATTGGCCAAAACATCTAGGCTTGACCTGTGGGCGTGGCTTATTTCCTTGGGCTATCGTTTGAAGTCAAGGGGGGTGAGGTTTTTCCCACACTCTACTAACCATAAGGTTCCTTCGCAGGACCCTCGTGGATTTCAAAGGCACTGCCAGATGCAATTTCTCTTAGCGCCTCGTTAGTGCTGGTGTGTTCTTGAAGATATGGTTGGCGACTTGTTTTGACAGGCTGGGAGATTTATTGCGTTATGGTCCTTCGTACTGACCCAAATAGAAATAGGATATTTCTACTTCGAAAAAATACATTTTTCTCTATTCACTCGATACATATATATATATATATATATATATATATATATATATATATATATATATATATATACATATATATATATATATATATATATATATATATATATATATATATATATATATATATATATATATATATATATATATATATATATATATACTGTATATATATATATAGATTATATATATATATACATATATATATATATATATATATATATATATATATATATATATATATATATATATATATATATATATATATATATATATATATATATATATATATATATATATATATATAAATTTCTGACTCACATCCTGGATCGAACCCAGGTCTCTCAAATAAAAGGCAAGGGCGCTACCAACTGACCCACACAGGTGTGGGTCAGTTGGTATCGCCCTGGCCTTCCATTTGAGAGACCCGGTTCGATCCTGATGTGAGTCAGATATTGATTTCTGTGAAACATGTGCTCGTGTGTTGATAGTTTACACACACGGATATATATTCATTATTTTGCACAGAGAGAGAGAGAGAGAGAGAGAGAGAGAGAGAGAGAGAGAGAGAGAGAGAGAGAGAGAGAGAGAGAGATTTCGGAAACATTTTCTAATGAAAAACAAATCACGACAAGTAAACAAAACACTGCATAATGATAAACCCTGAAACTCTCTCTCTCTCTCTCTCTCTCTCTCTCTCTCTCTCTCTCTCTCTCTCTCTCTCTCTCTCTCTCTCTCTCTCTCTCTCTCCGTGTGTGCTATATAAAAATATGCATTAGATCCCATAAAAATGTAACCCTTGCAATTGTCTTTGTTTTCGTAAAACAACACAAACCCCTTGGAAACGTCAAGCTTTATATAAGCAAAGTATCGACAGGGACTCAACTTACGAGAGAGAGAGAGAGAGAGAGAGAGAGAGAGAGAGAGAGAGAGAGAGAGAGAGAGAGAGAGAGCAGCCAGTCTCTACTGGTATGAAATACCGTCAGTATTACAGAGATATCAATTCCTCTTTCTTTCGAAGGCTAGTGTTAAAACATAAAAAATTAGAAATAAACAATAAAAAAAACATATAAATAATAAAAGAATTAATTAATTAATTAATAAATAAGTAAATAAATAAATAAATAAAACCTACAAAAGCTCTATGAAAGGTCTGAAAAGATCTACAGATGATTCTAAATTAAGCTGAAAAGTCAACTAGTTTAACTTCACTATACAGTACATCCTTCTGGACTCTCGAGGCTTCTTTTACTTAATCAAGGCTTTGCTTCCAAAGCCTTTACAAAGCCTGGGGGGTGATTTTATATCAGTGAGATATAAAATATATCTTACTGATATATTCAATAAAATATATCAATAATATGTATTTTATGAAATTCAACTTTCGTTTATCTTAGCGATCAAATCTCGTTTTCAACAGAAATTGTGCGATAAGCTAGCGAGGAATGTATGTCTCTCTATCTCTCTCTCTCTCTCTCTCTCTCTCTCTCTCCAAACATAATCACTCATGAACAATGTTCTTATTTAATCATGAACAAACCAATTAAGTTGACATCCACTCTCTCTCTCTCTCTCTCTCTCTCTCTCTCTCTCTCTCTCTCTCTCTCTCTCTCTCCTGAATTACCTCCATAATCCGTCAGAATCACTCACACTTCCCATTGCAAAATCTGATCGAGTTTGGAATAACACTGACGTCCAAATGACAACAGTCACTTTCGAAGCTCAATTGGCAGACATAACAACTCGCTGTGCTCAAATCCCATGTGGGCATTATCCAGCCTCGGTAAAATACCTCGTCTAATGGACCTCCATTAATCTATTCAAACGCATACATTACGAATACGTCAATAATACAACAGGATCCGGAAATACATCGTCTACTGTATACCAAAATGGTGGTTTTGGATTCACCAAATAAATTCGGTCCTTTGTCACCGGGCGAAATCAGAATTCGGCAGAAAGCATTTACATATTACCTTTCATTATTCAGTCAAACATCTGTACCCGATTCAAAAGTTACTCTAAAAAGGATGTCAATATTTCCTTTCATTCCGTGATTTACTTGCGACAAATGAATGCAATTATTCACGACGCAAGTGACAGTGATTGATTGATGATGTGTTTGTCAGATTTCATGATCAAATCAATAAATAATTTTTGTGTTAGTCCCGTATTGTGCGTTTGCTCTGATGCTAAAATTAATTTATCCCTTAGGAACCAAATTTTGAAAAATTGAGGGATGATTAGCATGAACAATTAAAAAAAGAATATAGAAAGGGAATGAAAATGGTTATTTCCATATCCTCCAAAGCATCAAGTTGATCAGTAATAGATTTTCTTCCGAAAAGTTTGAAAATCTTCCCATGTGATCCCTCGCGCGGTGCACTGTAGGCATTACTTAAGGTTCTTTGCAACGTCCATTCGGCCCCTAGCTGCAGCCCCCTTTCGTTCCTTTTACTGTACCTCCATTCATATTATCTTTCTTCCATCTTGCTACCCTTAACCCTCTCTTAACAATTGATTCATAGTGCAACTATGAAAAAAGGTTTTCCTCCTTTAAACCTTTTCACTCTCAACTTCCCTTTTTCGAGCTGAATGACCTCATAGGTCCCAGCGGTTGGCCTTTGGCCTAAATTTTCTACTCCATTCCATTCCTATACTCAGAAAAACTGCCCACGCGCCAAGGTTTGCTAATTTTTGCTTTATTCTAAAATGTTGAAGCTCTCCAACCTTGGCCTCAATCCGATGGAATATGCTGAGACTTTTGCACAAATAATAAACTAAACATCTCCTAAGTTCGTTACTGTCATAAGAGCAGAAGAAGAAGAAGAAGAAAGAGAGAGAGAGAGAGAGAGAGAGGAGAGAGAGAGAGAGAGAGAGAGAGAGAGAGAGAGAGAGAGAGAGAGAGGAGAATATTCGGACGTGTTATTTATTGGCATTTATTAAGGTTTTTTTTAAAGAAGTGAAGCCTTCTCATTCATGTAGCCAGGACACAAACGTTTAGCTAAGTAGCCTACCCTTTACAGTGCAATACGAAACTCGTCCTGCCTGAACCTACATCCCCGGAAAAGCTAAAATTTCTCTCTCTCCCTCTCTGTACGTCCGCAAAGAATATTGTGAGGTTCGGGATATTAAAACCCTTTGAGAGAGAGAGAGAGAGAGAGAGAGAGAGAGAGAGAGAGAGAGAGAGAGAGAGGAGAGAGAGAGAAGAATTGATTACATCTCAGAAGGAAAACAATAAGATTCAAATAATTAACATTACCGCCCTGGTTTAAATATAAAGGAAAACTCATTATGACGCCAGTGTTAAATTTTGCTTTGAAAACGCGACTACTGAAGGTATCAGTGACGCGCCCTTCTAGGTGATCGCTTTCTAAGGCCCAAAGAATGCATTCACACTAAACTAAAAAAAAAATATAAACATATTGGCAACTTGTCGCGCACACGCCACGAACAAGACGAATACAAGTCAATGACCTACTGGAAGCCATAACCAGTACTTACTTACTTCACCTGATTATCTCGTATTCGTTTTTCACTCATGGTCGCTGACTTGTTTTCAGCCTGTTGGAGATAGGTATGTAATAAGTTGCCGACTTGTTTGCGACATGTGTTCTGTAGTGTGGACTCACCTAAAGACAGGGAAGATAAATACACGAAGACAAAGATAATTAAAAACTACAAATGAGGTAATAACAATTTAAGTGTGAATATTGAAGCAGATGTTGTGTTCATTCACTGCTACAACATTCAGACGAAAACAAACCTCTCCCTTCTGATACGAATTGCCACAAAAGGAAACAAGGAAAAAACTTCGGTGCAATCGAGTTTTCTGTACATCGTATAATCAAGGCCACCGAAAATAGATCTATCTTCTGGTGGTCCCGGCATAATGATGTATGAACCCCAGCCCATGAAACTTTAACCACAGCCCGGTTGTGGCCTGGCCTATATCCTTACCAGAAGCACGATTATGGCTAAATTTAACCTTAAACAAAATAAAAACTGCTGTGGCTAGAGGGCTGCTATTTGGAATATTTGATGACTGGAGGGTGGATGATCAATATCCCAATTTGCAGCTCTTAAGCCTCCGTAGTTTTTAATATCTGAGGGTGGACAGAAAAAGTGCGGACAGAACAAAGTGCGGACGGACAGACAATAGTTTTCTTTTCAAGAAAACTACAAAGGCTATAATGCATTTTATATCCTCATCATTAAGATAAGCATTCTCCTGCCATCCACTCGATTTTCTTTCTCGGGTAAGTTTAAGAGCCAAAACGGGATTTAAGGGGAAGCGAAGGGGGGAACTTTGGAGAGCTGGGAGTTGGGGGGACTAGGTAAGGGGGAGAGAGATAGTTGAGGATATAGAGAGGTTGGGAGATCTTCAGATCATTTTATTCAAATGTGGTTTAATGAAAGTTTGAATTAAGAGTGACTGAATAAATTTATTTCGGCTTAGTCTAATTGTAATCTCTCTCTCTCTCTCTCTCTCTCTCTCTCTCTCTCTCTCTCTCTCTCTCTCTCTCTCTCTCTCTCTCTCTGGTAAAATACTTCTCTAGTTATCTATATCTCAGAATAAATTCCTTGACAGGCTACCTATATCACGTGAATTAATTCACAGTATTATCTAATTTACTCCAATGAAGGTTCCTCCCCCCCACCCCCCCCAAAAAAACGTTAAATATGTCACATTTAAATGTGTTTTAAACCTCCTTCTTGCATTTTTCCTATACCTGTGCATTTCCCTTCTGTTGCTTGATAAGTAATGATCACAATTCTCCCACTTATGCAGCGATGCTCGAATGTTCACGAACGCTCATCACAGAGAGTGATGACCCTAATTGCCTGCCATAAGAAACCCCCATTAACTTCCATTAGTGTTTCTTCCCCTCACATTTTTAAAAGGGTTGTGTATAACAGTTCAGAGGTGAAATTCAATTGTTCCCATGCGAAATCTATTAAGCTGGAGAACGGTTGGAAATACTAATAGAAAATGAACAGTTCTATTAGAATTTTCTCTCTCTCTCTCTCGCTCTCCCTATTTGATTTTATATACTATACTCATATAATCACAAACTCAACTCAAGTACACTTATAAAACGTTTAGAGTGCGTTAGCACTCTAAACCATGTCATAAAGACGTTGGTAACTTATGGCATACATACCACAAACAAGTTGAATACAAGTTACCGACTAACGATTGCTTCATATCCAAAACAAGAGGGCCATTTGCTTTTGATTTTTATATGTATATATTTGAACAAGAAATCAGTCCTAACATGCTGGTGCTTCACTGCAGTTAAACGTGACACAAACACAAATAGGCAACTTATCACATACAAATGACAAACATGTTGAAAACATGTCAACGACCTGAGTAAAGACCGAGTCTTTGGCAAATGCCGGAGAATTGTAAGAAACGCAGGTTATGACTACCAGTAAGTCGCTGTCTTGTATACAACTTGTTTGTGATGTGTGCGCAACAAGTTGTCGACGCGTGTGTATAACATGTTATACTGCAAGTGTGGAAGCTCTCTTGGAATATGGATGAAGAGTTTAAAAGACACTTTCCACTTCAGGTGAGAATCATAATGTTCATGTCTCATTTTGAACGACATGCAGACTGTCACGAGTTCTGTCTTGTGACAATAACAGACAGACAGACAGACAGACAGACAGACAGACAGACAGACAGACAGACAGACAGACAGACAGACAGACAGACAGACAGACAGACAGACAGACAGACAGATGGACAAAAAGATATTTAATATGAATGGACGTCACTGGAATACTGACTGTATTTTAAACTCTAGTAGACCACGGCTGTCTGCCTTTCTCAAAGGCACATTTAGGACGTCACTCATTCAAAATTTCCAGACTAATCTCGAAATTGATGTAGAGTTTAAAAAATAAGTAAATAAAAAAAATAATCTATTAAAAAATTTAAGCTAAAATATAAAACTAATACAAAATACAAAAAACCATAACTAAAAACACTAAAAAATATGCAACCAAGATCAACTATACCTCTCCTTGCAGTCAGAATAAACTTCAAATGTCCACATACCTGATACTTTAAAAGGAAAATTCCAATTTCAAATGTCCGCATACCTGATACTTTAAAAGGAAAATGACAGAGTACAAAATAAATCATCATTTAGGAAATCAAATACTAAGTTATACACTTCACAAACATTATGATGACTGTTTTCATACATTTATCCTTCACAGAAAACACTATTTCAAACCCAGTTCTTGCAAAAAGCTCTTTCTGGTTCTTCCAACTGAAAGGGAAGAAGCAGAATAAAAGGAGGAGAAGGAGGAGGGGAGATGATAAAAAAGGAATCAGGAGGAAAAATAAGAGCGAGCGAGGGGGCGAGAGGAGAAATGCAAACATTATGGAACAGTTCTTTCTTTCACCTCTCCAGAGGATCTTCTCTCTCTCTCTCTCTCTCTCTCTCTCTCTCTCTCTCTCAGTGTTTTGTTTGTGCAGAGAGAGAGAGAGAGAGAGAGAGAGAGAGAGAGAGAGAGAGAGAGCACAGTCACAATTGCTATGAAAATATGAGCCATATAAATCAAGTATTCCTTTAGTAAAAAAGCTAAAACAAAAATATCTCGGAATGCTTATAACAACAGAATGAATGGTTAAAATCCCTTTATTACATCTAAAACTCCTATAAAACTGTATCATTAACATGATAAACTTTATAATACTATAAGGATATATTTGTTTAAAAAATGTTGATGTGGGTTGGAGCGAGTTGTAACTTATTGCGTATCTGGAATATCTTTTGTCTTACCCAGATCTCAGTGTCTCATGGTTAGCGGGCGAACTGCCGTAAAATTTGCTAACCACTCTGGTACTGCCTATTGGTAATTGGATTCTATGTATATATACAGTAATGTTTAATGATATGAGTACATTTAATTTGATGCCGAGTGCTTTAGCGGCTACAGTACCATAATTTACAGTGGTATTTATTTACATTGCTATAAACATAGTTATTGTTAGAAATATACATATCAATATGGATTGTTCATGTACATTACTAGAAGGCTTGTATTAAGGACAAATATTTTTTTTATAATTAAATCGGGAAAATTAGGGAAAATTCAAGATTTGTATAGCTGGTTGGATTGTATTAATTTTTATTACATGGAATATATATTTCAGGTAGAAACCTACCGTTGGCAATAAAAACTGTTACTACTTATGGCCCATCCTTGAACATGCCAGTACATTTCAACTTCAACCGCCATGGGTGTGCAAGAGGAACTCGTCGCCCTGAAGAGGAAGAGGGCAATCAGCAAAAGGAAGTTTACCAGGAAGGTAACTATGTGCAATGAAGGAATCAATCGAGGTGATGATTTATCAGTGTTAACGAAGAACTATGAGGAAATGGTTGAAGCCTTTAAATGCCTAGAGTATCAAAATGATGAACTGATACAATTTATATGTGAAAACGAGGATAAGCTAGCCGGTAGTAATTTAGAAGAAGAAGCCCAGCAATATATTCTAGATAGTGAAAGATTAAAATGTGAAGTAAGTGCAAAAATATTCAAAGGTGTCCAGGATGTAAAGGCAACAGATAAATCGAAGGTTAAGGTAAAGAAATTTGAACCACCAATGTTCGAAGGTAATTTAAGAAACTATCCAACTTTTAAGGAAGATTATGAGAATTTAGTTAGGTATATATGGCACTGATCCATATGCTCTCAAAATGTGTCTAAGTGGAGAAGCACTTCAATCAGTGAAGGGCTCAGAGGGTAATTATGATGAAATGATTCAACGTTTGGATGATAAATTTGGGAATTCAAGAAAGACTGTAGACTTAGTGGTTGGTGATCTTAGATCTCTAAAGAAAATTCATGATGATGATACCAAAGGATTTATCAAAATGGTCGATCAGGTTGAGCAATGTTGGCTTGATTTAAAAAAGGTAAATCTCTCTGATGAACTTAATAGTGCAAACGTTGTCAGCCATATAGAAAAGGTTTTACCTTCACTTCAAAAGAGAGAATGGGTAATTAAAGCAGATGAGGTATCAGTAACTAGCAATCTGTTTCCTGAGTTATTGAAGTTCTTACAGAAGGAGAGAAAAATTTTGGAATATATGAATTCTAATGTTAGGAGTAGCGGTAGTGATAATAAGGCAACAGTCCATCATGTTGACAGCACAGTTGAGAATGAATCGGAATTGATAAAATTGGTGAAAAAAAATTGGGGAAGAACAAAGTATAAAAAAATAAGGAATTTGAATCTTGTATTGTTAAATTGACAGAAATGGTGAAAGGTATTAAACCTAAGGCAGATAGTAAGGGGATAGGATGCCTGTTACACAATTCAATTGGTCATGATATAATAGAATGTCATAAATTTAATGGTCGTGGTAGCAAAGAAAGATTTGAGATTATAAAGGGTAATGGAATATGTTTTAGGTGTCTAAGGGGATATCATCCTGCTCGTAGCTGCAAGGTGGGTACATTGTGTGATGTCATCATTGAAGGTAAAGGGGCATGCAATCGTAATCATCATCCACTGTTGCATTCCGATAGAGTAGGAAATAGTATTCACAAAGCGATATCAGAAAAGGGATTTGCAGTGTTGTTGAATATCAGTATGGTGAATAGTAAGAACATGCCTGTTAATGTACTGTGGGATCCAGGAGCGGATATTTCATTTATAACAAATAGGATGGCTAAGAAATTGGGTTTAAGTGGAAAGCATATAAATTTATCCATGATCAAAGTGGGCAATGCGGTTGAACATCACTCAAGCAACGAATATTGTGTACCACTAATTGATAAATCTGGTAAGATTTGGAATGTGAATGCTGTTGGTATTAATGAAATAACAGCCAAAATCAAGAAAGTAGACTTATCCAGGGTATCTGAACTTTTTGAGGGAATATCAAACTTAGAGCTGAATCGCCCACATGGGGAAATTGATATGCTTATTGGTGCTAATTATTGTGAAATATTGCCAAGGGTTGTTGAAACAAATAAGGGTCTCCAGTTGCTAGAAAATCAGTTTGGGTTCAGCATACGTGGTAGACATGATGAAATTGCCAATCAAGTTAATACTAGTAATCATGTGTTTGTGAGAATTCATAAACTTTCAAGTTCAGTAAATTTGAATGAAATCAATATTGAGCCATCAGAAAATCTAAAGGATCAGTTAGATAAATTTTTTGCCATAGAAGAAATGGGAACAAGGTGTAATCCACAATGTATCAAATGTATGTGCAGAAGTTGTCCTGGACCCAATTATGTAAGTTTGAAAGAAGAAAAGGAAATGAAATTGATTGAGGAAGGATTAACGTATGACGAGAAACAGAAACGCTGGTTTGTAAGGTATCCTTGGATAAGAGATCCAAATCATTTGAAAAATAACATAAAGGTAGCAAATGCCAGGTTAAGAACAACAGAGAATAGATTAAGGAAACTTGGGAATGAGTATGCAATGAAATATCAGAAAGAGATTGAAGATATGGTTAGAAGGGGAGTAGCTAGGAAATTAACTAATAAGGAGATTCAAGAGTACAATGGCCCAGTTCACTATATTCATCATCATGAGGTGTTGAAGCCAGAATCTAGTTCAACCCCAGTGCGCATTGTCTTCAATTCTTCAGCATCTTATATGGGACAGAGGTTAAACGATTTTTGGGCTAAGGGGCCTGATATTTTGAACAGTTTGCTGGGAGTGTTGTGTAGATTTAGGCAAGATAATATAGCCGTAGTGGGTGACATAGCAAAGATGTACCATACTGTAAAACTCAGCACACTAGATGAACATACACATAGATTTGTATGGAGGGACTTGGATGATAGTAGGCCACCTGATCAGTATGTTCTTACCACAGTAACATTTGGAGATAGGCCCAGTGGTACTATTGCTATGGTAGCTTTGAGACATACAGTAGAACAATTCGGTAAGGAATCCCAGGAGGTGCAAGATATGATTCTTAATAATACGTATGTAGATGATATACTGTATTCCACTGATGCCATTGAGAACGCAATCAAATTAATACAGGATACTGAAAGGGTATTGTCGCAGGGAAGTTTCAGAATAAAGCACTGGATAGTCAGCGGGCATTATGAAAACTGCAATATAAGAATAATAGAATCTGATAGTGAGAAAATCTTAGGTTTAAAATGGAATCCTGTAGATGACTATTTTTCCTTTGCTGTAAGACTCAACTTTACACCAAGAATAAGAAAGGTTAGGAGTGGTCCAAATTTAGATATAGGTGAATTTGATTATAAATTTCCAGAAATATTAACAAGCAGAAAGATATTGAGTCAAATTGCATCGTTGTATGACCCATTAGGGTTGGTTATATCAGTATTACTCAAAGCTAAGATCTTGATGAGATCCATGATTTCCAAAAGTAACTCGAATGGTGGTGGAATCAAGTGGGATGATCCACTTGATGATTCCATCTAATGCTTTTGGTAAGCCGAACCTAGTAATATTTTCTGATGGTAGCACGCAAGCATATGGGGCTTGTGCATATGTGAGGTGGCAAATCAGTGATAATAAGTTTGAATCAAGTCTGATAATGGCGAAAAATAAGATTGCACCAGTGAAACAAATGTCTATTCCTCGTCTGGAATTATGTGGTGCTCTCATAGCTGCTAGGATGAGAGAACTCATAGTAAAGGAGTTTTCATGGGAGTTTGAGTCAGTCTATCACATAGTTGACTCAACAATTGTAAGATCACAAATTCAAAAGGAGGCCCATGGATTCAACACATTTGTTGCTGTACGCATTGCAGAGATACAAATAAAAACTGATTCAAGGGAATGGTGGTGGGTTGATTCAATTCAAAATGTTGCAGATATGACCTCTAAACCGTGTAGTCCAGAAAAAATTGGTGAAAATTCTGCCTGGCAAAATGGACCAAAATTCCTAACATTACCAATTTCAAAATGGCCCATCAAACAAAATTGTGAAAATGAACTAACTGATAGAGTAGGTGTTGTCATGGCTGTTGCTAAAGTAAGTCAGAACCATGTTATACACATGATTGATGTTAATAGATTTAGTGATTATTACAAACTACTAAGAGTTACATGCAGGGTAATGAATGTTTTCAAATGCAGATCCTTTAAGGGCATGCTGAGGGAACCAACAGTTCAAGGAATTATTAAAGCAGAACTAATGTGGGTTAGAGAGATGCAAAGGGACATGACTGATTGGAAAGTGAGGTTCAGAAGATTAGGACCTTCAATTAAGAATGGAGTCATATTAGTAGGACAAAGAATTTCTAAGTGGCTAAAGGAAAATTGGAATAGAGAAGACTATATGTTGCTACCAGCAAATCATCCAGTTACTAGATTGTATATATCATATGTACATGGGGTTGACCATGCAGGCATAGAGACTACTTTGGCAAAATTACAAAGAAAATTCTGGATTCCAGGGGCCAGAAAAATAATAAAGGCAATAAAAAATCAATGTGTGACATGTAGGAAGTTAACAAAGAAATTAGAAGACCAATGCATGGGTCAAATGAGGATAGAAAGAATGAAACCTGCTCCACCTTTCTATTACACAGCCATAGATTTGTTTGGACCCTTAACAATAAGAGACACGGTTAAAAAGAGAACTCACGGTAAAGCCTTTGGTGTTATATTTAACTGTTTAGTTACTAGAGCTGTTCACTTGGATTTGGCTGAAGGATACAGTACTGATGATTTTCTGACCACATTTCAAAGGTTTATTGCTATTAGAGGAGCTCCTAAAGTTATATATTCAGATAAGGGAACTCAGTTGATATCAGCAAGCAAGAAAATAGAAACCATTGGAGAAAAGGAACGGGTAACTTGGATCTTTAATATGCCTAGTGACGCACCTTGGTATAATGGGGCAAGTGAAGCACTGATCAAATCTGTCAAAAGGTGTCTTTGTATTAGTGTGGGAGATTCTGTGTTGAATTTTGGAGAGTTACAAACTGCTTTGTTTGGTATTGCTAATCTGATGAATGAAAGACCAATTGGAACAAAACCTGGATTTAGTTTAGAGTTGGGGGGCTACCTCTGTCCCAATGATCTGTTGCTTGGTCGGTCCACTTGCTTTTGTCCAAGTGGGATGTACGATATTAGTGGGGATCACAAAAGGAGATTAAAGTTTATATAAAGTATAATAGAATCCTTCTGGAAAAAGTGGCAACGAGACTATTTTCCATCATTGTTAATCAGGCAGAAATGGCATACAACAAGGAGGAATGTAAGAGTTGGAGATGTGGTACTTGTGCAAGATAGTAATGTTGTGAGGGGGGCATGGAAACTAGCACAGGTGATTAGAGCTGATCCAGGACAAGATGGCGTTGTACGTGATGTTGACTTAAGGTATAAGATTATAAAGCATGGGAAGGGATATGATGGTGAAGTGGATAAGATTATGTGTAGATAAGTACACAGGTTGGTGGTGTTATTACCAATAGAAGAACAATGTAATCATACGTAGTTCACCCTATTGGATAGGGTATCGGTAATTTGTCACTAATGGTGGGGGAGTGTATCATTAACATGATAAACTTTATAATACTATAAGGATATATTTGTTTAAAAAATGTTGATGTGGGTTGGAGCGAGTTGTAACTTATTGCGTATCTGGAATATCTTTTGTCTTACCCAGATCTCAGTGTCTCACGGTTAGCGGGCGAACTGCCGTAAAATTTGCTAACCACTCTGGTACTGCCTATTGTGTTGAATGGTGGTGGCTGGTGGCGGCAGGTGTTAATCTTGTAGATGTAGACACAAGAATGAAGTCGGTGACATATAAGGCCGGCAGGTGATGGGATATTTGTGTTTGGCAATCTCCTACTGGGGTTCAAGGCCTGTGATAGTGAGGCCATTGAAGTGAGTGCAATACAGTGTATTATGGATGTTATATATTTCAATTGGAATTGCCCTTATTGGTAATTGGATTCTATGTATATATACAGTAATGTTTAATGATATGAGTACATTTAATTTGATGCCGAGTGCTTTAGCGGCTACAGTACCATAATTTACAGTGGTATTTATTTACATTGCTATAAACATAGTTATTGTTAGAAATATACATATCAATATGGATTGTTCATGTACATTACTAGAAGGGTTGTATTAAGGACAAATATTTTTTTCATAATTAAATCGGGAAAATTAGGGAAAATTCAAGATTTGTATAGCTGGTTGAATTGTATTAATTTTTATTACATGGAATATATATTTCAGGTTGAAACCTATCGTTGGCAATAAAAACTGTTACTACTTATGGTCCATCCTTGAACATCCCAGTACAAAAACTATAAAACTACAGAGTCTGAACGAATAAAATATCTAAATGAAACATCTAATATCCCATAATATTTCCACTGGAAAGAACAGTGTTAAAAGAATATTAGCTGAATATTATCCCCATCCAAATTAACAATCAGTGGATGCTATCTCTGCATTTCCTATCATTTCAAAGCACTGATATTCCGGGCAATGTTAACCCTTTGTCAAATGCAAATGAATGATCTCTCTCTCTCTCTCTCTCTCTCTCTCTCTCTCTCTCTCTCTCTCTCTCTCTCTCTCTCTCTCTCTCTCCAATAAACTTTTTTACTTACCAAACACCACATTCTCTATCAGCCTGCTGGCTTTAAACTTCCAGGTAAAACCAATCTATCTCAACCTTAATCAGTCCTAATCCTCCCTTCCATCCGCTTAGGTCAACCTTAGGATTGGGATAATCCTTTGAAATGTGGAGGTGGGTCCCTCCCAGGAAGAAGGTCGAAGGATATTGAAATAGTTTTATAAGATTCCTTGAAGGAACTCAATCAGATTACTTTGCAAAGACTGTTCTATAACGATAGAGAGAGAGAGAGAGAGAGAGAGAGAGAGAGAGAGAGAGAGAGAGAGAGAGAGAGAGAGAGAGAGAGAGAGAGCAATGTTCTCTCTAGGGAGTGACAGGTGCCTGTAGGGACAACTCCTAAGGTCACCTGACTTACCTGAAAAGGTCATCTTGACCTTTGACATCGTGCGGACAAAATCCGCTTTAAAGAGGACGTCACGTCCCACGAACGATGTCGCTGCATTGGATGATTATTCATGAAAAGCTTCATAAAATTAAAGAGTGAATAACTGATATCCATAATTGCTCAATAATTATACTGATAATCATAATATTTATCATAATTATGATAGAATACAATGAATATTTTATCATTGCAACGCCAATTGCTCGGTTACCCTGATAATCATAATCAGAATTATATAATTATGCCAAATACAATTAAATTTTACAGTTAAATTAACGTTATCTCTCAATTATACTGATAGTCATAATCAGAATGATCATAATCATGACAAAATACGATCAATATTCACAGATAAACTGTCATTCACTTCAGCCCAGGGACATCCACAAGAACAGAAGGTGGTTGCAACAGCAATATAACAACTCTAGACTTTTATTTTCATTTCTGTTGACTTTCCTGATGAATATAACTGATGAATAATGATGGACACAAAACGCCCCCTATGAAGGGTTACTCATTAAGCTATGTATATGGTCGTTAATCCCGGCTGGATTTGGGTTGATGCAATTTGCATAAATCCGGGGTCAAAAGGGATTTTGCATAAATTAAATAAATGAATTCATTATGGAGTTCTTGCATTGCAAAGTGAAGGCGTGATCGGGTTTCTATAGGCCTAATTGCTCAACCACTCCCTCACCAAATTGCAATATATATGGCCTTCTATAGGTCTAATTGTCTATCTCCCAATATTGCTTATATATATATATATATGAAAATAAGAAGGCCCATAAAACACTATTTAAACGTTGAAACCATATATTTCGGGCACTTGTTTCTGTGCCCCTGTTCACTGGTAGAATATGGACAGGTGGAAAGTTACAATGGTATATATACAAAAACATGAAGGTGTGGCCTTAGGCCTCCGATGTTAAGGAGGTGGCGATTCTTAAGAAGGAGGAGAATGACCAAATTCCCTAGTGGTTTTTGGCCTCATTAGCTCCCGTTTGGCGATGGATCTGGCGGTCGCGTTTCTTGGGTCATCTTCTTCAAGATGGGTCTGAGGATTAAGGTGTCGATGGCGTCCGATTTCCAATGTCCTCCTGACAGGTTCATATTGTTGGTTTGATTGATGATAGCAGATTCCAGCATCTTTCTTTTGTACGGACAACTACTCTTGAAAACCAACTCCGCCCCACTCCAGTTAATGACATGCCCTGTATTTCTAATATGTAGGAAAATTCCCGAACTCTCCGAAGCGTAACGTACTGATCTTTTGTGCTCTGTTATTCTTTGCGAGAGCAATCTACCTGTCTCGCCTACATAGATGTCATGACAATTACTACACGGTATCTTGTAAACTCCGGCTTCTTCCCTTTTGTTATTTAAGTATACGTTAACGAGCGAACTCCCGATGGATTTGGGATAATGGAAAATGAAAGGATTATTAGAACTGAGTTGCTCGGTGGCCTTTTGGATGTTTTCATCGTATGGAAGCTTTATTTTGTTGTTGAAATCTATTTGTCTGTTGTGAGTGGGACCTCTGTAGTATATTTTATTCGCTTTATTAATAGCCCTCTCGATAATGTGTGGTGGATAGAGCAGTTGCGTTAGGTGTTGGCGGATCGTGTTAAATTCTTGATCCAGGTACTCATTTGAACATATCCTAAGTCCTCTGAGGAATAGGTTGCACCCTACCATGATTTTTACGGAGACGTCGTGGTAGCTTAAGAAATGAATGTAGGAGACAGCGAAGGTGGGTTTTCTATATACTGTAAATGCATACCTGTTCTGTTTTCTTATGATCAGTACATCTAGGAACGGCAGTTTTCCGTCCTTTTCCCATTCTGTTTTAAATTTTATGGTCGGAACTAGCGAATTTAGCCTATTAAAAAATTCATTAAAGTCCCCCCAGCTATTGTCCCAGAAAGTAAAGATATCATCTACGTATCTAAGCCAGATCATATTATGGGGTTTGATAGACGACAAAAGTTCTGTTTCGAAATATTCCATGTACAAGTTTGCTAGAAGGGGTGATAGGGGACTTCCCATGCTACAGCCAAATTTTTGTTTGTAAAAATTACCATTGAAAGAAAACACGTTGTTAGTTACACAGAGGTTGATAAGTTTTAAAGTTTTATCTATGCCAAGAGGAAAATGGTCTTCATCCTCCCACGTCAAACATGCAGAGGACTTCATACAAAAATTTAATAGTTTAAACATCCCCTCAAACAACATCAAACTGCTCAGTCAAGACGTCGATTCATTATTTACTAAAGTCCCGATTGCCGACGTGTTGTCTTTCTTAGAGAGGAAGTTACAACCATATGAAGACCATTTTCCTCTTGGCATAGATAAAACTTTAAAACTGATCAACCTCTGTGTAACTAACAACGTGTTTTCTTTCAATGGTAATTTTTACAAACAAAAATTTGGCTGTAGCATGGGAAGTCCCCTATCACCCCTTCTAGCAAACTTGTACATGGAATATTTCGAAACAGAACTTTTGTCGTCTATCAAACCCCATAATATGATCTGGCTTAGATACGTAGATGATATCTTTACTTTCTGGGACAATAGCTGGGGGGACTTTAATGAATTTTTTAATAGGCTAAATTCGCTAGTTCCGACCATAAAATTTAAAACAGAATGGGAAAAGGACGGAAAACTGCCGTTCCTAGATGTACTGATCATAAGAAAACAGAACAGGTATGCATTTACAGTATATAGAAAACCCACCTTCGCTGTCTCCTACATTCATTTCTTAAGCTACCACGACGTCTCCGTAAAAATCATGGTAGGGTGCAACCTATTCCTCAGAGGACTTAGGATATGTTCAAATGAGTACCTGGATCAAGAATTTAACACGATCCGCCAACACCTAACGCAACTGCTCTATCCACCACACATTATCGAGAGGGCTATTAATAAAGCGAATAAAATATACTACAGAGGTCCCACTCACAACAGACAAATAGATTTCAACAACAAAATAAAGCTTCCATACGATGAAAACATCCAAAAGGCCACCGAGCAACTCAGTTCTAATAATCCTTTCATTTTCCATTATCCCAAATCCATCGGGAGTTCGCTCGTTAACGTATACTTAAATAACAAAAGGGAACAAGCCGGAGTTTACAAGATACCGTGTAGTAATTGTCATGACATCTATGTAGGCGAGACAGGTAGATTGCTCTCGCAAAGAATAACAGAGAACAAAAGATCAGTACGTTACGCTTCGGAGAGTTCGGGAATTTTCCTACATATTAGAAATACAGGGCATGTCATTAACTGGAGTGGGGCGGAGTTGGTTTTCAAGAGTAGTTGTCCGTACAAAAGAAAGATGCTGGAATCTGCTATCATCAATCAAACCAACAATATGAACCTGTCAGGAGGACATTGGAAATCGGACGCCATCGACACCTTAATCCTCAGACCCATCTTGAAGAAGATGACCCAAGAAACGCGACCGCCAGATCCATCGCCAAACGGGAGCTAATGAGGCCAAAAACCACTAGGGAATTTGGTCATTCTCCTCCTTCTTAAGAATCGCCACCTCCTTAACATCGGAGGCCTAAGGCCACACCTTCATGTTTTTGTATATATACCATTGTAACTTTCCACCTGTCCATATTCTACCAGTGAACAGGGGCACAGAAACAAGTGCCCGAAATATATGGTTTCAACGTTTAAATAGTGTTTTATGGGCCTTCTTATTTTCATATTACACTGTAGTATTACAGGAAAAGACATTCATATATATATATATATATATATATATATATATATATATATATATATATATATATATATATATATATATATATATATATATATATATATATATATTGTTACAAGTGTGGCTTGACTGATGAGTTTATTAAGTAATTAATGTAATTTATGGGGTCCTGCTTCACCAATGACACACATAACCTGTCAATTAAAGCTAAAGTTAACCTCAAGGACAGACAATTACTTAATTGAATAAGGTCGCCAGCTGGGGAACAATGTATGGGATAATGGATTACTCTGCAACAAATGGATTACATCAAACCCCTTTACCTCCCAAGTAGTCCCGACAAAGAAAGAATGTGCAGTGATAGCGAGGAAATTACATGAACAATAGGTCAGCGTCTGATACAGTCAATTTCCCCCTTTCTTCAAGTAAAAAAATATAACGCAAAGAGTTTCTATACTGGTAGATATCGTACGCAGTTTTGTATTGGTAAGGGCTATTTCTCTTCCAAACAATGGGATCGAGACACAAGGCTGCCTGAAACTTACTTACTTAACTTTCCCTAATTCCTACTTACTGCACGGGAATAGCTTACGCAATTTCACTAGGCAATATTAATTATTCATACCCTAGACTTCATAAAAGAAATATGGTTATACCAGGTTCTCATAGATGGTGGCAAGTGGTGAATACAAAGGGAAAAGATGAAATACAGTGGAAGAATACTAGTAAATCAACGAAAAAACTGTCAAATTTCTGACTTACCGTTGACATGGGTTGCTTGCATATGCAACTGACGATCAGAAGTCTTGAAAAGACCCGTTTGACGCCTCACTAGTACCAATAAAACAGTAAGAGGGCAAGCACAAAGAATTAGTTACGCACAACGCGTTTGCTTCACGTGGCTTCAAGTTTCTCTCTCCTGGCGTCAGGTCAAGTCAGGGCAAAGCTGTAGTCCTGGGCTGTTGTTTGCGTCAGAATGCCTGTATGTAGCCGCCGGCAGTCTGAAAACTTGACAAAACATTGCCGAATGCATAGAACAGAGCAAAAGGAAGCTTAAGACCAACTTCAACAGAGGCAACTTGGCAAAACCCTCCCTTTGGGTTAGGCCCCTAATGCTAAACTATCACTGCTAAAGACATTATTTTTTTTTTTTAAACCACAGCCTACTGCATTCCCTTAGCGTCGACAGAGACGCCTTCCTGTTTTTGTTAGAATGATATTCTTACTAAATGATGCAGAGAGGGTGAACAGCAGAAAATTTATATATATATATATATATATATATATATATATATATATATATATATATATATATATATATATATATATATATAGTCAGTTATTACTGTCTTGTACATGTGCATAATTCATGAGAGAGAGAGAGAGAGAGAGAGAGAGAGAGAGAGAGAGAGAGAGAGAGAGAGAGAGAGAGAGAGAGAGAGAGAGAGGGAGAGTTGTTGCACATGTAACGGTTTTAAATAAGGAGCCATTATTATCGTCTACAGCTAATGAAATGAATCTGATTCATCAGCTGAATAAGAATGTGAACAGAAAGGCGTTGCAATCGCCAGTCACTTGAGAGAAGGTACAAGAAGTTCTACAGTAAGTATATAACTGGAATGAACAGAAGTGTAAAAATGAATAAAGAAGAATAACCGTTCCAAAGACCTCCTTCCCTTCTCTCAAACAAAAGAGCCTCGTTGCTTCGACCCAAAACGAAGACGTAAAACTAAACTAACTAGAAGAAACGGAACGAAACTATACGTGTAGTTTTCAGTTACGCTGAATTTTTTAATCTCTCTTAAAAGTCTTTGTGTGTTTCTTCTCCATCTACAACTCTGCAATTTCTTTCCTCATTTCTGAACATTTCTCTTTGTTGTAACTTGACAGATAAGCATAAGTAACGTCAAGTGCTCCGACTGATAGGCCTAGATTATCTAATTAGTATAATTAGTCTAATTCACATAATAAAAATAATATAATCAGCCTACTTAGCCTATTCAACTGCACAGCATTTCAAGTCTTTCAAAGCGTAAGACGACCTTGTGAACAGAGCATTGGCCTAGCCCTGGTGGGGGGCCGGGTATTGATGTTTAGGGCATTGCCGCCCCCCAACCCCACCCATCCACCATCCTGCCCAAACTGGCAATTAATAATCAGATTATTTTCCATTAAGTACTAGTTAACTTGTTATCCATTGTACGAATGTAATTAAAAATGCATATTTAAGAACAAGGAATCGCTCTTATCTAATTTGAGGGTCCTTTGTTACGTATGACGTCACTCACGGTCCCCACAATAAAGATTCCAGTTCAAAAGCATCACAATTCTAAAATTGTTCATTATACGAATCTTACAAGAAATAGACCTGCCAACCGTGAACACTGGTAAAAAATACGTTTTGTTCAACGATCAATCTTAGCTTGCGCACTCAATGAAGATTCCAGTTCAGAAACATTATAATTCTGCAACAAATCATTATACGACTCCGGCAAGCAATAGGCCTACCACTTTGTTCAAGGAACAATCTCACCTGAATAGGCCTTTTTCACATGCTGCACACAACATGCGCCTAATTCGGATGTGTTTTTCACAAGTTCACGAAGTTAAATATTCACAGCTGCAACACGTCCCTTCAACAATAATTGCCTTTTGTTTATTATGGAAAAAGTTCGGCTCCAAAGTCACAAAAGTCTCCTTTGTCAAAATAAGCGTCAGTAAACATGAACAACCCGCCTCTCGTGGGAAAAAACTGCTTTAAAAACGTTAGACGTGATGAAACTGAAAAGAGTTACAGACCTGCAGTCAGCCGGGAGGCATATTTCCCAAGTCTGGAAGAGTATAGGGATAAGGAAAAATTAGGACCAATCAGTGTTCAGAATTCGCTTGAGGCAATGACGTCATTATCTTTGCATTCATTCTTACAGCGCGTACAATAATTATCCGTTATAGTACATTCACATCAGCCGTGCATTTGGTGCCTAGCGCCGTCCCTTACGACGCTCCTGATTGGCTAGTGGTCAGCCAATCACAGCGCTGGAAAATGGCCAGTGTGCATTCTCTCTCAAAACTTCGGAGAATGAACATCTCCGCTCCGAGACCCGAGGAACATGTTTTTCAAAAGTTATAACTTTCATTAAACCTCAGTTTTACCCAAAGAATAGTAGTGTTTCCCAATTTCATCACTAAACATGTCAAGCCAATGGTTGAAGGATTATAATAATATATGAATTATTCACCTCAATAAACTTAATGGTAAGATATTTAAACAAGAAATTTTTAAAGATAAAATTTATTCTTTCATTCCTTACATGGCATCGCAGTGCAGCATTCATCATTTATCGTCTTGTGTCTCATAAAATTTCGTAGCTTCAATGTCATGGATGGCAATGCTACCTAAAAAGTATAGGTAGGGCTATCAATCAATATGAAAATAACAAGCAAGCGATTAAGAATATCAAAATGTGCGGGGAAGCACGCAGACTATAGCCTATCCCGGGCAACCAGCCAGCTCATTACACATTCCTTACTTTGCACCTTCATTATGACTCTATATCAAAATATTCAGCTGTCGACCAGATTACTCGATAAAGCAAGAAAATGTTGTCATGGAAAATGTCTGAATATTTCCCATTTAATTTGAAAAATGATATTCGATTCGAAAAGAACCAACAACTAAAATCATTCGGAATTTCATAAATTTCATATAACTTGAAAGCAATTCTTAGATCACAAAGCTGTCTGTGTGAATTCACTCTCATTTTATATTCTGGCAAAAACATGCTCACAAAAAACAGTCGCTTCACTGTACAGCCAACAGTTTTACTTCCTCACTAGGCCTACGATTCCTTCAACCAACCAGAAATTATTTCCAGAATCACCCTCAGACTCGCAGTGACGTTTCAAAAGATTTAGTTACGAAAATTAATAAATTTATTCAAAATCAGGCTCGTAACTAAGTCTGAAATCTCATCAGTACCATATTAAGACACACGGATTCTCTTTGGTTCACCATTTATTTCTCCCTTCAAATAATTGCATGATAAAACTTAGTACCATATCTGTTAAATAAAAAAAAAAACTAAGCCTTAATATTCTCAAAATAATTCCAAAAGTATCTCAAATTAGTCCCAAAAAAGTAAAAAAAAAAAAAAAAAAAAAAACTAAAACAGATTTAGCATTAAGAGAAGCTTGCAACAAACGATAGGTGATCGGTCCATGTGTCATGATGTCAAAATGTTTTATGAGAAAGACTGACAACAATGAGAGAGAGAGAGAGAGAGAGAGAGAGAGAGAGAGAGAGAGAGAGACGAGACGAGAGAGAGAGAGAGAGAGAGAGAGAGAGTTAACAGACGTAAGCCATCAGAAATAAGTCTAAACGTGCACCATCTTACGCCTATTATATACGGAGTTGGTCTCGACGAGATAAAAATAGCTAATAACTATTCAGATTCCCCCTCTTTCTCACCTCCAGTCCAAATCCACAAATCAGGGCAACACATTTCTCCAACCCCCCTTAACCTTGTCGAAAACGATTAGAGGGGGTGTGACACCCTCCACCCCAAATCCACAAATCAGGGCAACACATTTCTCCAACCCCCATTAACCTTGTCGAAAACGATTAGAGGGGGTGTGACACCCTCCACCCCAAATCCACAAATCAGGGCAACACATTTCTCCAACCCCCCTTAACCTTGTCGAAAACGATTAGAGGGGGTGTGACACCCTCCACCCCAAATCCACAAATCAGGGCAACACATTTCTCCCTTAACCTCCTTTTACAGACAAGAGCAGAAACTTAATAATAAAAAGTCGCCCGTGAATGTAATGGGATTCAACCCGTTGTTAAAGAGTTAAAGACACTCCATGAGGTATAAGTGACACTAAAGCGTTCTACAGCAATAATCCTGTGAATTTTAAACATTTTAGAGTTTATGGCACAAACAAGATCCAGGTGAACTTGATCGTGGGCACATCAAAATACAGTATATACAACAAATTTATTATTATTATTATTATTATTAAATAAAGCTTTTCTTTCGTTATTAGTAGCCTATCCACAAACTCTCGCCAGTGCAGTGGCTAAAAACACTTACGAAAGCTAAGTTAAGGGGGAAGACCGTTGTCACGCAAAAGTGAGCTTTTATATATAGAGAGAAGTAATAGTAAATGAATACGGAACTAAACCTGTTCACCGCCCTCCAACCGAAACTGAAAAGTACGAAGTGTGAAGGGTTGTTTACGGAATAAACATGGCGTCTGACAGAAATGTACTGAGCTACTACAATCATCCTGCTAAACATCGGTTGGTTAAAAAGTCCCGAGGTCCAAAGCAGGCCTATTATACCCTTTGATAAGTCAAGCTAAAGGGCAGTGATGCCGTAAGGAAACTTAATCAAACTTCACCAACCAACAGGTTAACTAATCATGTCTCGAAAACATAGGCCTTGGCTTGGCTTAGCCTAGGAATGTCGTCAAGCAGAAAAGCAATGGATTAATCAGCCCCTGCAATTAATGGATGTCTATGCACATTTCATATAATTCAAAATTTAATATCTAAACACAATAATACAACTGAATTAAACCAACAAACCAAGGGGTCAACCAATCCTGTCTGGCTCTGAAACCTCAGCTTGGCTTAGCCAAAGATATGTCATGAACATGACATCCAATGGGCACACCGTACTCCCATTATTCAATAACGACAATTAAATGGCTACCTATCACATATTACAAATTCAAAGCCTCAACTATAATGTTTAAATACGAAAATAGAACCGAATTAACCTACAAACCAAAAGGTCGACCAATCTTGTCTCGTACACATAGGCCTGGGCGGGTTTGGCTTTTCCGAGGATAAGTCCGTCTTTAAACCAAAGGACACACCATTCTCTTATTCAATAAGGACAAAAAATGGCTGCCTATATTTGTATTTTACAATATAAATGACAGAACTTAACGTTTTTAGCACGAAAAAAGTGCTGAATGAGATGTACTGTAGAGTAGATCCTCACCTTGTCGCCGTAGAACCCAACGCCGGTTTCACTGAGGCCATGATGACGTCATCTTAAAGCACTCGATATTTTTACAATTTTATCTTATGACACAGATCAATTGCACTTTTCGAATATTCTAAAAACTATTACCGCCATGAATTACGCTTCGAACTTCAGTATTTACACACGAGTGACGAAATCAGCAGGACGACCGGACGTAAACCAACACACACTCACTCATTATAGACACTAGGGAGAAAGTTAACACATCGTACATCTGGCACGTCACCTACTGCCACCCTCCGTTTAGCAAAAGTCAGTCGTTTGATTTTCACATTAATTGTTTCATCTTATATTATTATAATATCCAACTATTATTCATATTATTTACATAATTCATTGACACAACTGTCTCTCTGTAGTTTTATAAGTATAAATAAATAATTTCACTCTGTTTCTTTTATTTTTCTTCGTGTAAGTTTTCGTCATTCCCTTTTTCCTTCCAAGAAGCTTCGTTACTTCATTCATAGACTCACAGTGTCTAAAATACCATAAAAAAAAAATACTAACCCTGTGACGCTATTCATATTGACCTGTGACTCCTAATATGACCTTGACTTGACCTTTGATCTTGAAAGAGTTGAAAATTTAGGGTTTAAGTAAAACAACCTGAATAAATGGAAGGAATTAAAGGTTAGTCAACCAAATGTTACCTGAAATTACAAGTTAAGTATACCTTAGTTTAACCAGACCACTGAGCTGATTAACAGCTCTCCTAGAGAGGGCTGCCCCGAAGGATTAGAATTATTTTACGTAACTAAGAACCAATTGGTTACCTAGCAACGGGACCTACAGCTTATTGTGGAATCCGAACCACATTATAGCGAGAAATGAATTTCTATCACCAGAAATAAATTCCTCTAATTCTTCATTGGCCGGCCGGAGACTCGAACTCGGGCCTAGCAGAGTGCTAGCCGAGAACTCTACCAACTCTGCCAATGAGGAACTGCCGGAAGCTAAAACGGAACATCATCAGTTCAAGGAAGATTTTTTTAAACCCCGAAACTTCTCCGCTTACAATGTGTGTGTGTGTGTGTGTGAGAGAGAGAGAGAGAGAGAGAGAGAGAGAGAGAGAGAGAGAGAGAGAGAGAGAGAGAGAGAGAGAGATTCCTGCATAAGACTTGATACCATTATGTATTTGCTATGAGCAAAATTGCATCCCTTTAGATTTTGTGAAATTGCTTCAAATATAATATTGAATTTCTAAGTATTTCCAGTAAATTCAATGTATATTTGTATTATGTTGTTATACTTTCATTAGTTAAACCTATCGTTCATAGGCCTATAGGCCTATCACCACCTTGAAACGCGCCAAAAAATTAAATATCTGAAATAAAATATATTTCGCTCACTCAAGCATTCAATATTATTTAAGTATCGCTTTTTTAAAAGGAACCATGTTTCCTCTACAAGAAGTAGATCAACGATAAAAGAAAAAAAAAGGTCGTGTAAAAGACAAAAATAAAACGACCGACCAGAGTCTGTCTCTACTCCATAGCGCCAGGTCACGTGACCATCACCCCCAGAGATCACGATTCTTTACATAAATAATTGCATAAATAAATAAATAAAAATAAATATATTTTCTCTCTTTAAACCTAAAACTATGTAAATAGGGTTCTGAAACAAACAAAAAATGTAAAAAATGCCCCTAAGTTTCTTCGGCGTAGTCGAGTTTTCTATACAGCCGCTACAGCGTATAATTAAGGCCACCGAAAATAGATCTATCTTTCGGTGGTCCCGGTATAATGCTGTATGAGCCCCGGCCCACGGAACTTTACCCACGGCCCGGTGGTGGCCTATCCTATATCGTTGTCAGAAGCACGATTATGGCTAACTTTAACCTTAAATAAAAGAAAAACTGAGGCTAGAGGGCTGCAATATGGTATGTTTGATGATTGGAGGGTGGATGATCCACAGACCAATTTGCAGCCCTCTAGCCTCAGTAGTTTTTAAGATCTGAAAGCGGACAGGAAAAAGTGTGGACAGAATAAAGTGCGGACAGAGAAAGTGCGGACAGAATAAGGTGCGGACAGAATAAGGTGTGGACAGAAAAAGTGCGGACAGAATAAAGTGCGGACAGAGAAAGCGCGGACGGACAGACAAAGCCGGCACAAGGCCCGAATTAGTGACAGCATTTTGTTGTGCAGTCCAGGAACAGGTCGTCAAGACAAGGAAGGTTTGTCTGTGACGAAGCAGAAGACGAGGACACACGATGACGTCACACCTTCCCTGACCTCCAACAGATACAGCGAATGACGTCATCTCTCCTCATAAGGATGAAAATTCCTCTGGCTAAACTCCCACTGACCAAATCACCGCTCACATCTGACCCCTTCAGGTCTGTTGCAAGTCTTACAGACATCCCTAACTCGCCCCCCCCCCCCATCCCCCGCCTTTATTATTAAGAAGAAGTGGGTATGAGCCACACCTTTTGCCTTCCTCTAAGGGCTTAGAACTTACATCAAAGCATTATGACCCTTATGCCTAGACTATATTCTTAGAAGTGAGCTTATTCCCTGGAACCTTCGCTTGTTTGCATACCGTTACACACAAAAGATGCGTCATTCCTTCAGATCATCCTCAGAGACAATATTCCAGTCGACACGAGGCGTTTTTCCCCTTTCTGAAAAAGATAAACATCTAACTCACGTGTTTATGTTTATGTGGTGTGTGAAGATGTTTACATTCCTCCCTGGCCGCTGCTTCAAAGCAAACACGACTGCAGACGCTCTTAAGTATTTGCATGAGTATTTGCATACAAACTGGAAGCTGGGATTCCAGGATTCCAGGATCCATGAATCCTGGAGCCTTTGACGGCGAAGAAGAACAAACATCAACAGAGACGCAGCGTCAAGCGAAGGATTTTGTAATATCCTTCCATGTCACTGCTCCTGCACTCTGAGGACCCTCCTCAGTCGCTATAAAAACCGAATTGAATTAATGAAGAGTTATTGAAATTTTAGGCTAAAAAGCCAAGCACTGGGAAAAACATTCGGTCACTCACCGCTTCAGCCAATGAAAGGAGGGAGGGAGTTGAAGTGGTTGGACAGCAGGAGGAGGAAGGAATCCACAAAATAAAGGAGATGAAGTACAAGGATCTAAAGGTGGAACTGGGAGAAAACCCCACAGTTGCATTAAGAAATAATAGTCAGAGGGGTTGGACAGCAAGGCTGAAGAAAGGAAGTGGGAATGAAGGGAAAGTACAAGGATAAAAAGTGTCTTAACAAAAAGTCTATTAGTGAGATTACTCACCTCTGAGCAGACTCGGTTAAAAAAAATGTAATAAGATTTTAAACACTGTTGATGCAGACGATTTAAGATGAATATTAACTGAAAAAATAGAAAAGGGAAGTTTGTCATTGTTAGTAAATCTTACATGAAATGAAACAAATGCATTTGTTACCGAATCATTCATTAAGAATTTACAAAAGCCTATAAAGAACTCATCCATTACAACATTATGTAGAGTTCAACGTCAAGCACTGACACAGAAAGTTCCTTGCGCGCATAAACAAAGAACAAATCAGCGGGCGTACTGATACAGGAACTTGAATAGGATACGTGAGAAAGCAGCTGTTGCTCATCCACTTCCTCTGGGACAGAGCCACGAAATCCTCGCTGGCTTTCCTCCGGCGACAAAATAGCGGAAGCAGATGTTATGGGCCTTCCGGGGCCAGTGAGGGCCACCACGAGGAGGCCTTAAGAGGATCAGGAGGCCAAGGAAGGAAGTAGGGAACGAAGGAAGGAAGAAAACAGGCAAACAGTAGGTGGTCTTGGAGGAGGAGGAGGAGATTCGGAAGTACTGTGGGAGCAGCTTGCAAATAATACACGAAATATGAGTAAGTCTACACACATGGAGGCACTTTGGAAAGGAGCTACTAGGTGTAAAGAACTTATTTCAGATTACTTTAAGTTTGTTGTCACTGAAATGAAGTGAAGAAGGGAGGGGAGGGGAGGGGAGGAGACAGAAACGACTGGGTCACTTTTGGTGGCCAATGGCCGCCACTCATAATGGCCACTGTTTTCTAAAGGCCCACTTTTGCTTGACTCCGCAGACAGACCCTAGACCTAGTGGTCTTTGTGACTAATGTTAAAAATTTCAGTCAGCGACCGCAAGTAGCATGTGCTGGATGACAGTATGAAGCACTGGTTAGGACTTCCACTGAGTCGACGGCTTGTATTCACCATGTTGGTGACATGTGTATGTGCAGTAAGTTCTAGATAAGTTTATGGCATGTTTTACTGTGGTGTGGAAGTACTCTGAGTCTATATAAGTTTGTATAAGCTGTCAGTCCATCTTTTCCAGGACTCACCTCTTCTTTTCCAAGATAAAACCCTCATTTCCAGGACCCACCCCTTCCTTTTCCAGGGCCCATATTATTTTTCCAGGACCCATCCCCTCTTTTCCAGGACCTACCCCTCCTTTTCCAGGACCAACTCTTCATTTTCCAGAGCCCATCCCTCTTTTTCCAGGGACCACTCTTCCTTTTCCACGATCCATAACTCCTTTTCCAGGACACACCTTTCACTTCCAGGACCAACCACTCTTTTTCCAGGACCCACCCCTCCTATTTCAGACCCACCCCTCCTCCTCCTGGACCAACCCCTTCTTTTCCAGGACCCACCCCTATTTTTCCAAGACCAACCCCTTCTTTTCCAGGACCCACCCCTATTTTTCCAAGACCAACCCCCTCTTTTCCAGGACTCACCTCTCCTTTTCCAGGACAAACCCTTCATTTCCCAGGGCCAACCCCTCTTTTTCCAGGAACTACTCCTCCTTTTCCAGGACCCACCCTCCCCCAGCCCCCAGAAAACTCGCTTCCTCGGGTAATTCATGACTGTCTCCCAAAATATTGTGGCGTTTTCGTTCCACTTGGAGGCTGAAACCGTCCCTTCCACATGGCTGCTAAATCAGATGGAGTTCCACCTGGGTGCCTCGTTGCTGTCAGCAATAAAACCCGACCCCTCATCTGAAACTGCTGACAGCATGTCCACCGCCTTCCATATTGGGTTTTATCAAAACTCCCCCACCCTTCTACCTCCCCCTCCCCCACCCTTCTACCTCCCCCTTCCCCACCCCCCTTCGTCTTGTAGCAGAAATATTGGGGAATTTGAAGGGATGCCTTGCTCTATAGGATGCTGGATCGCTGGAGGGGCCGTCTTTGGACTTAATATGAAAATATTGAACTATTTAATGTTTTCTCGATTATAGTCATGACAATTTCTGTCGGATATATATAAGAAAGTTTCTGTGGCAATTATATTCAAGATTTTATTTATTTATTTATTTATTTATAATTTTTGTTTCCTGAGAGGCATACAAACTTACTAAGATCACATATACAGCAGAGTTTAAGAATGAAATCCTATATTACTCTCCCTATTCTGCTTAGGAGAATTTTCTTGCATACATATATTAGCATTTGCTCCTTAATTATAACCCAGGTATATTGCAATTCGTCCCTCTTAGCATACCAGAACGAGGGATGAAATTAATATATTGCTTCGTCTCTGTCTGAAGTATTAACATGAATCAGTTTTAGAGAGAGAGAGAGAGAGAGAGAGAGAGAGAGAGTTAATGAATGCTAAGAAGGGGAGATAACACGTCCTTTTTAATCTGGTGCTATAGATTTACCTTTGCAAGAGGAAGGGAAACGCTGATTACAAATTCACAAGACACTCGATGAGGAATTACCCAAGCACAAAACGAAATGAGAGAGAGAGAGAGAGAGAGAGAGAGAGAGAGAGAGATAGATAAAATATGTAAATAAAATGCTGCCATATAATGATCGATCAAAAACTTCGTTAAGCTGACAAACCTTAATTAAGAGCTAATGATCCGCTTGATAAAGAGATTTGTCAGTGATGAACAAATTGTTCATGACTGACAGATTCTCTTTTTCATAGAAAAGAAAAAATAAATAGAAAATAAGAATAAACGGGAACGTCGACTCTTGACAGAATGAGGCTCAAGAAAATGAAGAGACAAGGAAGGCCTCAGAATGGAGACTGACACTTCGGAATGTTGTTATGACACCCGTTACCTTGCAAGGGAGAGGGGAGGAAGTGGGGGGAGGGAGAGGGGGAAGAGAGGCCCCCTCCCGAAAAAGGTGGCCCACAAAGCAAAGAAGTGTCAAGGGAAAAGAGGTTTATAAAACACTGGTTCTTGCCATCTCTGGAATCAGCTGTTTAACTCAAAATGACGATCAGCTGCTTAACCCAAAATGACAATCAGCTGTTTAACTAAAATGACAATCAGCTGTTTAAGTAAAAATGACAAGCAGCTGTTTAACTAAAATGACAAGCAGCTGCTTAAGTAAAAATAACAATCAGCTGTTTAACTAAAAATGACAATCAGCTGTTTAACCCAAAATGACAATCAGCTGTTTAACTAAAATGACAATCAGCTGCTTAAGTAAAAATGACAATCAGCTGTTTAACTAAAATGACAGTCAGCTGTTTAACTAAAATGACAATCAGGTGCTTAAGTAAAAATAACAATCAGCTGTTTAACTAAAAATGACAATCAGCTGTTTAACCAAAACTGACAATCAGCTGTTTAAGTAAACCTAAGAATCAGAATCAGTTGTTGAACTAAAAAGACAATCAGCTCTGTAACTAAGTATGACAATCTGCTGTTGTATTTAAAATGACAATCAGCAATCGGCCTTTCCTTTCTCTCTCTCTCTCTCTCTCTCTCTCAGAGGAGACAGACAGAAAATTAGACGCGAGGTTCACTGCTCTGTCTAAGTGTGCACCTCTTCACGATGGCCTCGATGAGGAAGCCTGTCGCAAACATCCTGACTCTTCCCTTTCTGGTGAACAATACACAAGAGGTATGGAAGGTAGACAAATGTTGTTTGCTTATGAGGAAAAGGCAATTCCATGGCCCTCATCACAACAACGAGGCAGAGTAATGGAACAGATAACTTATCTGATGAATAAGCTAAACGCCCAATGGTTTGGAAACGCATTATATTCGAATTAATTAATGAAATAAAAAAAACAAGAAAACAGCGCAAATTATATGCCGTCGGGCTGGTATATAAAGAGCATCAAAATAATTTATAATGTATCTACAGTAGATCTGAAGAATCAATATTTATTCGCGAGATCTGCAAATTTTGTTCCACTCAAATACCTCTCATTTCACTCTTTGCGTTCCGGCGCATGCGCAAACGACACTGGCGGATTCGAAAAAATTTGGGCGGGGGTAGGGGGGGGGGGGTTAGATCTCGCATAATAAAGTGTTGTCACGGTGACAGATTCGATGAGTGCAGAGAATAAATGATGAAGTCTGCAGTTTTAGTGTTGTCACGGTGACAGATTCGATGAGAGCAGAGAATAAATGATGGAGTCTGCAGTTTTACTTTCACTTCAAGTCAATGACAAAATCATTTAGGTTGCAAATACGTTTCCCCCTTCTAGAATTTATAACAGAATTTATTGACTTAATTTCTTGACAGAATCCCTCCCCCCCCCCCAAATCCCCTCGAGTGTTAAATCTGAATTAATTTACGTCAATAATAAGATTCTGAAGAAGCGTCAGTGACTTTGACAGTTGTTTCAGTTTTGTGAAGTTTCTGTTGGGAAAGAAAGCGGGAAATGGACGAATAATCTGAGACTGCTTGAGTTTGAATCTACTGTAAATACAGTAACTGATGGGAAGGGCCAGTGGCCAAAGTGGTAGGTGGGGTAGGGAGTAGGGTTTGTATGACAGATAAGGGAGGGGGAGGAGGGGGTATTATTTATGGTGAGGAGGGGGTGCAGCGTTAGATTTGCATCAGAAGGAGGATTATGGGACAGCAATGGTGGTTTAATCATATGTTAAGGATACACATAAGAGTTATTTTTTCATTTACTTGTTTATTCAATCTCTTGTTTAAATCTATTGAGCCTCCTGTTTCTATCTATGGACCTTACTTTCAAGATTTAATGTCCGAAAGAGGCAACATTGAGAGGCTTTCCAGAACAACAACGCCAGTTAAACTTAGTTAATAATAATAATAATAATAATAATAATAATAATAATAATAATAATAATAATAATAATAATAATAATAATAATAATAATGCAAATCTTCTTCACAATCCGGTGAATATGTTTATAAAATACAAAATCCACATTTATGTAAAGTACTGTATTTACAAATAATAAAATGAATTCCAGGAGCTTTCGAGAGCCTGCTCAGCTCCCTTCTTCAGCTAGAAAAAAAAAGAAGAAGGGAACTGAGCAGGCTCTCGAAAGCTCATGGAATTCATTTTATTATTTGTAAATACAGTACTTTACATAAATGTGGATTTTGTATTTAATAATAATAATAATAATAATAATAATAATAATAATAATAATAATAATAATAATAATAATAATAATAATAATAGCTGACTTTCTTACACTTGAATTATCAAAATATAATCTTTTATATATCAGTCTCATTATAGAAAGCCGAGCAGATCTGCCGAGAGAGAGAGAGAGAGAGAGAGAGAGAGAGAGAGAGAAGTATATCCCTGGTGGATTGAAAAGGCGAACTCACGTAGAGCCAATTTGTCACCCAAACGCAGCGGCTTTTGCCCCATCTTGTCCCTATACATAGTGACCAACCCAGCCTCGGAAAGTTTTCAAGATGGCCACAACGAGGACCATCACGTCCTTCTCATTCAACAACTCAACTGCAATAAACGTGGTTGCTTTCACTTTTCCCAGAAGTAAGGATTTACTAGATTGTAAGATGGGGGGGCTTCTAGACAAATATTTTGGGGGTCCTTTATGCATCAATTTTTCGTGGGTCCTCTACGTTTTTCCCAAGGTCACCTCCGGTCACCCAGCCTCCTTCCCCCCTCCCCCATCGCTCTGTAGTTTCTAGAAGCCATTTTCTTGTATACGTATAATGAAAATATTCATAATTCATAACAGATACATATAACGTTATAATAATATTTACTTAATTCATTTAAATATTCAAAACATACATAAATAAAACTACGTATTCAAATGTATAATGCTTGCATTTATACATATGCATACACAAATCTTAGCTGTCAATGAATTGAAAGATCAGTAAAGACAACGATAAACGTTTGTTTCTTTTTATAGTTTCCACAATAAGTATTAAAATAATTTTGTGCTTGCAGTCTCAAAGAATGGTATGTGGCTAAGGAAGAGTCTCTCTCTCTCTCTCTCTCTCTCTCTCTCTCTCGTTGACAGTTTCTTATGGAAGGATGATCACTTTCCCCTTTATTCTCTGCCCAAAAGATTAACGAAATAAATTTGAAAATAGAATTTCCAAAGTTTAAAAATCATTCTTCAAAAATCAGGAAAAAGCTTTTCCCTTGTGAAAAAAATTGAGAGAGAGAGAGAGAGAGAGAGAGAGAGAGAGAGAGAGAAGGGGGGGGGTGCAAAACTAACATCCCTGGTGGATTTAGAAAGGGTTAGCCTAACCCACGTAGAGCCAATTTGTCACCCAAATTGTAGAAGCTCTTGAGGCTCTTGACCTAATCTTGTCCCTGGACATAAAAGTGACCACCCGAGCCTCTGAATGTTTTCAAGATGGCCACAACGAGGGCCATCGCGCGCTTCTCATTCAACTACTCAAGTGGGATAAAAATGGTTGCTTTCACTTTTCCCAGAAGAAAGGATTTACTAGATTTTAAGAGAGGGGCCTTCTAGATAAATATTTTGGGGTCCCGTAGACATATATTTTTCGTGGGTCCTTTATGCTTTTCAAAAGGTCACCACAGGTAACCCGCCCCCCCCAGGCAATCCAGAAGGCCCCAGTTCCCTAGGGAGGATTTAAGGACGCTAAACTATACTGTACACTTGACTGGATAATTTTCTCAAAAAAAAAAAAAAAAAAAAAAATCTAGAGCTCCTGGGAGAAGCCGTTTTCTTGTACTATATGTATATGTATATATGACAATATTCATCATTCATAGTAGATATATATCCTTATAATAATATTTACTTAATACATACACATGTTCAGCACTACATGAATTAAATTATGTATATAAATATATATATGTATAACTGAACCACGAAAATATGGAACGTGATGAATATATAAATAAAGATAAAATCCACGAGGAAACGGAAACACTGGAGTGCTGCGAGGCCTTTCGACGCTAGTCCTTTACTTAGCAGACTGAAGAAATATAAAAGTATGTTTACAAAGAAAGCTCATATAAATGACAGATGGGGATTATAAAGGAAACATATGTACCTGGAATCCAACACAATTGGAGAATTAGTAGAACTGCCAAAACAGGATTAAATATTTAAGAGGTTTTTACAAAGGTTTAGGATCAACCGTTCAGGAGCAGGTACAAGACAATTAAAAGATTATACAGATTCGTGACTGACCACCTAAAAATTTTTAGTACAACACAATAATTCTCTTTTTTTGTAAACAATAATAACTTTTTGCAAGAAGAACATTTTTACAAATAAAAAATTATATTAAACATACGGATATATAGAAAATATATATCAAGTAGCTAACTTGTAATTAAGTCAATGATTTTATCTTTTAGGTCATTCTTGAGCATTTTTCTAATACAGGGGTCCAAATAATACATGCCAGGGCTAAAATTAAAATTTCAACTGGAAGTAAGCTGGATAATAGCGGACTCCAATAGATTTCTTGAAGAGAAATCTTTCGATCTGGCAATCACTGAACTTTCAGTCCAATTTATCCTGTGAGAGTTTTCACTTAAATGAATGAATATAGCATTGGATGCTTGTCCAGTTTTGATTGAATACTTATGTTGCTTAATACGTATATCTAAATCTTTGCTAGATTGGCCAATATAAAAAGAGGGGCAGTCCAAACATGGAATTTTATATATTATGTTGTTGTTTTCTTTAGGGCTATTTTTTATTAACATTCTTTTGAGTGTGTTATTATAAGAAAAAACGAGGTTTACATTAAAAGGTTTTAACAATGATTTTATGTTTTCAAAACCACTAAAATAAGGCAAGCTAAGAATGTTCTTGGGGGTTTCTTTCTTCATGTTATTTTCACTATAAAACTCTTTGTGGGCTTTGTTATAACAAATATCTAGTATATGTGAAGGATAACATAAATCTGTACCTATTTTTCTTATGTATTCAATTTCTTTATCCAAATACTGGGGACTGACAATGCGCAAGGCTCGTAAAAACATAGAGGAAAAAATTGATATTTTGATGTTGAGGTGATGGCCTGAATAAAAATGGACATAAGTTAAGTTGTTGGTTGGTTTCCTATAAATACTGAATTTACATTGAAATGGTTCTCTATGTATTAAAACATCTAAGAAAGGGAGGCAATTGTCTTTTTCTAATTCTAACGTAAACGTAATGGATGGTACCTGGTTATTCAAATTACAGAGTAAATCATTTACATCAATACCAGCAGGCAAAACAGCTAAAATATCGTCAACATACCTATACCACTTTAAAGGAGTATAAATGATATTAGGTATATATCGTTTTTCAAAGAATTCCATGTACAAGTTTGAGAGGAGTGGGGATAAAGGGTTGCCCATTGCCATACCAAATATTTGTTGGTAAAATGCTCCATTGAATATAAACTTACAATCACAAATGCACAATCTAGTGAGAGAAATTATATGACTTACAGGTAGAGGTAATTCGTGATGGATTAATTCATTACTAAGATACTCTAAAATGGAATCTATAGGGACTTTAGTAAAAAGGGAACAAACATCAAAACTAACGAATCTATCAGTGGGGCAAAAAGTGATTTTGTTTAATTTATCAACTAAATCTAGACTATTATATACGTGAGAAGCTGAGATAGTTCCAAGTAACGGAGACAAGAGTTTGGTAATATATTTCGAAAGTTTATATGATATTGAGCCAACAGTACTGATAAATAGGCCGCATAGGATTGTTTTCTTTGTGTGATTTTACTAATCCGTACAAGTAAGGTAACGAGGGAAATTTTACCGACAACTGAACTATTAGTTCTTTTTTATCTTTAAGGATTTTTTTCACTGTGCTGTTGAAACTTTTTATGACATGATCAAGGGGATTTTTTGTTAGTTTTTTGTATGTCGTATCATCATCCAGTAGGGCTTGCATACGTGATATGCAGTCAACTTTATCTAAAATTACAATACTATTCGATTTATCAGCTTTTGTGATGTGGATTGTATTGTCTTTTTTAAGGTCGGTCAAGCTTTTCTTATAGCGAGCAGGGAAATTGCTTTCATGCCTAACATTCGCAGCTCCATAAATGATACCTTTAACTATATCAATATGATTTTGAGGAATATCACAATGTTTTTCAAATACACATAGGGACGACGCAATCGTTAGAGCAGAGGGTCTGTTAGATACAAAGAAGGATAAACCATATCCGAGCGCGCTCACAACATTTTCACTTATTTCTTTACTTGATAAATCGAATAGTATTGTAATTTTAGATAAAGTTGACTACATATCACGTATGCAAGCCCTACTGACGGATAAAAAATTTTGTTCTTGAATCAATCCAACTAGTTCTTTTTCCCCATATACAAAAACCCAAAAAGGGGGAAAGGGGGAGTGGGGAGGGGGAGCCACAATAAATTCAATTTTGAGGACCGAACGACATACAAGAGACAAGGAGAGAGAGAGAGAGAGAGAGAGAGAGGAGAGAGAGAGAGAGAGAGAGAGAGAGAGAGTAGTCCAATCGGATCCACCATTTTTCTTCTTTGATAAAATTGGGCAAGAATTTCCATGGCCCGTCGGTCTCCTCGCCTCTGTGAAATACAAAAGTCAGTTTTTATCAGGAAATATATTTAAAATGCAGTGGATTTACGGAGACCAACAGGGTTAAACAAACTGAAGTTACCGAAGTCTTTAATAACTGACACCAAATGACGCAGCACCCTATCCATCCAAGGAAAATTCAATTTCAACATGCGAGCAAACTTTCGATGAAATACATCAAGATGTTTATAAGCCCGCTCTCATTTCTGAGAGAGAGAGAGAGGAGAGAGAGAGAGAGAGAGAGAGAGAGAGAGAGAGAGTTTTTAGAGAAAATATATTTAAAATTAACAAAGTGGATTTCCAGAGATCTACAGGGTTAAACAAAGTGAAATTACGGAGGTCTTCAGTAATTGCCACCTAAAACTGTATCACTGTACCTATATGATGCAAGATTATTTGTTAAAGCTATAAGTAAAATTTTATTGCAATGAACACAGCAGTTGAAACCCATGTAATTGCTGAAAAACGAGAGAAAGAGAAAGAGAGAGAGAGAGAGAGAGAGAGAGAGAGAGAGAGAGTCCTCCAATAAGTTCTTGTTATGTACCTTTGTGAAGGATCATTGTTCCAGGAAGGTCCAGAGCAGTTAACCGCCTCCCCCAACCCCTTAATCCTTCAGCAACACGTCCTCTTAAACTAATAAAAGGAAAATAGAGCAACTGTACTGCTTCTCTCTCTCTCTCTCTCTCTCTCTCTCTCTCTCTCCCCAAATCTATAAGGAGCTTCAATGTCAAAACAAGAAGGAAAAGAGTGAATAACCAGCCAGCGAAATAACCACACCTGGACACTTAGACCATTAATCTATTGCCAGGCCCCCCTCCCTGCCTGCTGCACAAACTTTTACACAAGGAAATGGTTCCTTTTGAAGCCAGAGCCATTATTCAATCCTCATACATTCAGAATAACCATCCATGATGGTAGTTCTGCTGCTCCTACCGTTGAACTCTATACGGACAGAACAGAACCAGTCGCCCATCACAGAAAGAGAACTTTGGATACCAGGAGGTCAGCGAGAGGGAAAACTTGAGAGAAAGGCTAACAGTACAGTATCACGAAGGAGGCAAGGGATTAAAATACACTCGCGACCAGAAGGTTAAATTAGAGAAGACAACAAAGGTCGTTCCAGGGTCAATCGGGGTCAAAGAGGGTTGGATGAAGGGCAAAATAAGCCAACGGGAGAATTGTGACCTCATGACCAAAGGCTCGTTTGAGGTCACAATATATACAAAGTGACAGAGTGGGTTCTAAGAATTCAGCCTTCTTGCTGGACAATAAAAAATTCACATAATAATACCTCAAAGAATTGGCAGAAGCAAGTCAATGCAATGTATGAATTATGGATTTCTGGAAGCAAAGTCAAAAGTACTATTTATTATTCAACTAGTATTCTGACATATTTCCTGAAGCTCTTGGGTATTCCACAGGCCTAAGCCTTCATGGGAGACTACACAGCAAATATACTCTTTGGCAAACAACCACTCAATCTAGAAGTCATTTCAATAGCCCAGTCCAGAAAGCCTCAGTCATTTATAGATAGAACACTAAAAGCATTTTAACTGAACTGCAATTATTGTTTCATTTAAAAAATCTTCTCAACTTAGATAAGAAGACCAAGACTTGCCATACCCATAAAATATCAACGCCTGAGTTCTAGTGGTCAATAGTAGTAAATCTGAGCAGTAGAAGTAGTAGTAGTAAATCGTAGTAAATATGATACGTAATAATACGTAGTAAATCGTAGTAAATCTGCCCATGAAATCTGGAAATAATAACTGACGGTACCTCGGCCATGAGTGAAAGCATCTTCGTCACTCAATGACGCAATATCACTTCTTCTTTCTTTCATTGACTGAGAGAATTCATCAACTGTAGAGGGAAAACAGAAGTTGGAAAGATAAAGAGGAAGAATTAGAGGCCCATCACCCAAAGGCGCCATCCAATAGGACCTGCAATGATAATGAGTCCCTCATTCATGATCAATGGTGATGTCTGAGGGGCCACAATGAAATTAGATATTCACTCCTCATCATAATCAATTGTGGGGAGGGGGGTTTTGGGGTTTGGGGGCGGCGGGAGTGGGAAGGAGGGAGAAGAGGGAGTTGATGTGATGCCCTATCAACCACTAACCGAATTCATTATACGATCTCTCTCTCTCTCAAGCGATGTAACCTTCAGACAAACACAACTCCCAAGAGCACATGAATAACAGAGAATTCTCTCTCTCTATCTATTTTAAATGAACCGAAGTGAAAGAATCATCTTCAGTACAAATTTGAAGGGAAAATTACTCTCTCTCTCTCTCTCTCTCTCTCTCTCTCTCCTCTTCATTAATGCCATCAGATTGTTGACCTGAGGGCGTCTGTGTGGAAATGATGGCATGAAACATTCCAGAGATTGGTCTCCTTTCGCTGTTTGGATTCGGGATTCAATCTTGGATACGTTTAGAGTAGACGAGCCAAGGAGGGATATTAGTAAGAGAGAGAGAGAGAGAGAGAGAGAGAGAGAGAGAGCCAAATCCTCCTTTATCTCGGCCAAGGTGGTTTTAGGAAGATCAGAATTCGGAATGAAAGCTAAAGACTTCTATTTCAAGCTTAATCTGATTCCTGAGTTCCAATATTATTTTTTATTTCCTTAAGACTGACGATGAATGCACTGGAGGATATTCTCTTGAGTTCTGCGTCCTGACTTGAAAATTCCTAGAATTGGATAAATGAACTGAAGGAAGACATTAATGATTAATTACTCCGAAAATGAAGAGGATTTGAGAGAGAGAGAGAGAGAGAGAGAGAGAGAGAGAGAGAGAGGGAGGGAGAGAGATTCCCACAGGCTGTATGGAGTAACATGAGGACCACATGAAACTGCTACAGAAACCTTGCTTTTGACTGATGACCAGAACCTTTCTATATCTACTGGAAGTGGAGTGTCACTGCGGTTGATAGATAACTCTATTGGATCACTTTTCTTCTCCTCATTCTTTCACAGTCTTTTATACTACCTAGGTCATAAATATCAAAGACAGCATCAATTCGTTTGCAAGTGGCTGACATACAAGAAAATATTTTCCGCAAGTGAGCTGCCATATCACCAAATGTTTTCAGCTTCAACTGCGTCACTGATAATTTTCTAGCATATGCCATGAAATCAAAGACAATAGCTGTAGGTTGAGTAGTGCCTGAGAAAGGTACTTTCTGTGGAGCTGGTTCTTTAAGCCTTTTTTCAATGACATGGTAAGGCTGCAAGAATTTTTCATCGAGTGATTAATTGAGAAAGTGACTCAAAGTACAGAAAGTATATCCATACCTATATACCTTGGAGCTTCTCATGAAGATGACTTGCACAAGTGCCTGAGAATCAGCTCTCAGACTGTTGTGGATGTACCGACACTTCATTGTCAACACAAAGAGGCTGATGATAGAATGTTATTACATATCAACCATGCCACTTGCACAGAATTATTCAAGAGAGTCATAGTGGCTTCACCAGATACAGGTGCTTTAGTATGTCTACTGTACCACTTCAGTGAAACTTGGAAATTCAGTGGTCTAGAAGGGCTATGGGTCCTTTGTGGACAAGCCAACACCAAAAGGGAATTGCCAGTCCATGATTTAGTATTGACAATGTCAAGAGCACTAGTTTCTGTACTTCCAGCTGTCCATGCACTTAGCGGTTGTGACACGACTAGCAAGGTTTCAACGAAACTTGCAGTATTCAAGGCAGCAGAGCAAAGTGGAATAGAGTTAATCAAGGATTTTAGAAAAAATAAAGAACTTTCTCATGATAAGGAAATCAAAGCAGAGCAGTTTCTTGTCCGAGTCATTGGTGGAGTCAACATAGATACATTCAATGAGCTGCGATATTTCCTGTGTCACCATAAAGCATTAAAAACAATTTTGAAAGACTTGTTCCAACTTCAAATAGCATACAGCTTCATATTAAGCGAGCTTTTTTGCAATGTTATCATTGGACAAATGCCACAAAAGCTACCATAGATATGCTGAATCCACTAGATTATGGTTGCATTTTGAAAGATGACTTCCTGGTACCACTTATTGTTTCTTAACCTAATCAACACCCCGATTTTCCACTTCGATGCACCTGTGAAAAATGCTTTAGGTCAAATGTATGTCCTTGCCGTTGCCGTGTAGCAGACGTTATTTGCTGTGAATTCTGTAAGCGTGATGTAAGTGGGCAGTGAAGACGATTTAATGGTGGAATGTGAAATGTTTGAGAGCGTGATTTTTTTTCCAAACAATTAATAGTTCGTTACATAAGTGTATGATTTATTTGCTTAATTTTGCTACCACACAATATTGGGAGACATAGATAAGCAATTATGTATGAATAAATTTCTTTTCTTTGTAATTTTTTTTTATTTATATCATTATCTGATGAAAATTCGTGTCAAACCATCCCATCATGTATTCTCCTATTCAAAAGCGGGTTCCGTTCTCAGCTACCACTCTGTTGGTCGAGAGTTCGACTCTCCGACCGGCCAGTGAAGAACAAGAGGAATTTGTTCCTGGTGATAGAAATTCATTTCTCGCTATAATGTGGTTCGGATTCCACAATAAGCTGCAGGTCCCGTTGCTAGGTAACCAATTGGTTCTTAGCCACTTAAAAATAAATCTAATCCTTCGGGCCAGCCCTAGGAGAGCTGTTAATCAGCTCAGTGGTCTGGTTAAACTAAGATATACTTAAGACCTTTGAAATAATATGCATATTTAGTATATTCTGGTCACTTGTTGACTTTTATCATTTTTGTCAGGCGGCCATCTTGGATTTCAAAATGGCGGAAAACAGGCCAGTTGTGGAACATATGACCAATTTTTTTTTTATGTCCAAACAACCCTTAAACAAGATCTGAAGTCAAATTTAGGGTACATCTTAGTGCATACGGGACACTACCAGGCGCCATGACTATGTAGCTAGGTGTAATTTTCTTTAGAGAAAAAGCTGTCTGTTGTCTAGAATAGGCCCAAAATAGCTAATTTCAGCGATTTTATTATGCCTCTTGAGTGATAGGCCTACTATGTAGAGATATTGGTATTTCCTTCTTGAACAGGAGGAAACCCTTAGTTCTGAAATGATATTATGACGGATTCTCTACCAGTTCGCGAGAGATAGACCCTCACATATCAACCTATCGTTTTGATATTATCCTAGGAGGCATTCAGTAAATAAAAGCATCAATGATAACACTGAAATCCCTTTATTAAATAATAAAAAAGTCTGTGGCATCAAGTTTCTGGAAATATCTCTTGTGGTTTCATTTAGTTTGTTTAATGATCGTCATGTATGTACTGTATAAATACCTTAGTCGACAGGTGGCTGAAAATGATTGCTCAGTTTTAGAACCTGTTTTTATGTCACTGATACATCATTGTCTCTGAATATATTATCAGGCTTTTAATGAAAAATAATAGAACAACATATTGCGCGACACCTTTATCCATAAGTCTCATGCTAACGTACTAAAATATCATGGTGAATACGATGATTTCCCAAAAGCCACACGATAGTTAAGAGAGGCAGGTAGCCTGCATGGCAGGCTGGCATTACACTGTGGTAACTACCTAGTTAAGCTAGTCAGTCAGTCAGTCAGTCAGTCAGTCAGTCAGTCGTTTGGCGTTGTGACCCTTACATTCAACAAGAAAGATCCGTTAAAGGTGTTTATTTGAATTTCATTCCTCGGTTCGTGTGTTCTGGTGGGTGCTTATTATTGAAGTGCTCAACCCACAGATATTTAAAGTGTTCTTCGGAGGAGGCAGCGTTAAAGACAGAATTAATTTACGGATCAAAATCCTGGTGGCGTCGAGTAAGGGGGGACGGTATCACACACCGGCAGAAAGTAAGTTCTGTCATTTCACGTTTTCAAATGATGTTTCTTTATTTCGTTGCCATTCTAAATTTCAGTGAGACTAGGGAGTAGGCTAAGTTGAAAATATAATGGTTCGTATAGAAATGTTAAAATTAAATACGGTATTTCTAAGTATTAGCTCCACGCCGCCTGTTTTTAGGGCTTCTGATATTGGCGGTGCATTTGTTTGTTGTCGGCCAAATAGAATGTCCCTTCTCCGTGTTTAGTACTGGCCCGGGGGTGGCGGTACCCCTACCTTAAGAAGTTATTGCACTTGCCGGACGGGATATGAATCGTTCCAAACACGTATATATATACCCGTGCTCTGTCTCGTGAAGATCGCGTATGGAAACCGCTTGTTGGGTGGACTTCAGGGGTTAATTACGGGTTAATTACTTTCGACCCCCCAAAAAATAACGTTAAATTGTAAATAAACAGCCAAAATACTATAAGAAACTGCCATTTCTCGCTAAATACCCGCCGTGTATCTATTACTTAGATATGCCTTAAAGACAGACGTATGTTATCTTTAATTAGGTACATATAATAAACAGCAAATGTCGTTTCATGCCTGATTTACGGTAAAATTTGACTTGAAACTCGCATCACACCTTGGACATGAAAATATTTTCCTGTTTTATTGTGTGCTTTGAATGCTTCTGAAGTTCGTTTATTTATCTGTAATGCTTTATATAATAATAGTACCACAACCATAATGTCGTGTTCAGTAAAACGTAAACAAAAGTCGGTAAATATCTCGGCAACGGTAAATTCGCGATAGATTTGAGCGTGAGTTTCATACAGATCATATCAAGGAGACTTTCGATCACAGCATAAAAAAAATCCAGTATCAAATAATGGTTTAGCGAAAATAATACTGAATTTACTATACATTGTGACTAATATAAACCCAAAGGCCACTCGGTTATCCCATACACACAAAAACACTTAAATATGAAAGTTACTCATATTTAAGTAGTTAGTTCGAAAGGTCGATTCTGAACGAGGAAAGATTCGACAGAACAGCCTCAGAAACTCAGAGGCTGAATGACAGCAGTTGTCGGAGTCGTTAAATTGGAATTGTGTCTTTGCTGAGCGCTGGCCTGGAAAGTACGGTACAGTACGGTACGGTATTTCTATTAAAGTATGGTACGAAATTTATCAGGCACGGTACGGTATGTCTGGTCGTGTACTGTACGACATTTTTCAGGTACGGTGTGGTATTTTAGTGTACGGTACGCCAGTACGGCACAGTATTTGTTAGTGTATGGTACGCCAGTACGGTACAGTATTTGTTAGTGTATGGTACGCCAGTACGGTACAGTATTTGTTAGTGTATGGTACGCCAGTACGGTACAGTATTTGTTAGTGTATGGTACGCCAGTACGGTACAGTATTTGTTAGTGTATGGTACGCCAGTACGGTACAGTATTTGTTAGTGTATGGTACGCCAGTACGGTACAGTATTTGTTAGTGTATGGTACGCCAGTACGGTACAGTATTTGTTAGTGTATGGTACGCCAGTACGGTACAGTATTTGTTAGTGTATGGTACGCCAGTACGGCACAGTATTTGTTAGTGTAAGGTACGAAAGTTTTAGGTACGGCACAGTACAGTATTTCGGTCAGTGTAGGGTACGACATTTTTGAGGTGTTGTGCGGTACGGCATTTCTGCTCTAGTACGCTACGACATTTTTGAGGTGTTGTGCGGTACGGCATTTCTGCTCTAGTGCGCTACGACATTTTTGAGGTGTTGTGCGGTACGGCATTTCTGCTCTAGTACGCTACGACATTTTTGAGGTGTTGTGCGGTACGGCATTTCTGCTCTAGTACGCTACGACATTTTTGAGGTGTTGTGCGGTACGGCATTTCTGCTCTAGTACGCTACGACATTTTGAGGTGTTGTGCGGTACGGCATTTCTGCTCTAGTACGCTACGACATTTTTGAGGTGTTGTGCGGTACGGCATTTCTGCTCTAGTACGCTACGACATTTTTGAGGTGTTGTGCGGTACGGCATTTCTGCTCTAGTACGCTACGACATTTTTGAGGTGTTGTGCGGTACGGCATTTCTGCTCTAGTACGCTACGACATTTTTGAGGTGTTGTGCGGTACGGCATTTCTGCTCTAGTACGCTACGACATTTTTGAGGTGTTGTGCGGTACGGCATTTCTGCTCTAGTACGCTACGACATTTTTGAGGTGTTGTGCGGTACGGCATTTCTGCTCTAGTACGCTACGACATTTTTGAGGTGTTGTGCGGTACGGCATTTCTGCTCTAGTACGCTACGACATTTTTGAGGTGTTGTGCGGTACGGCATTTCTGCTCTAGTACGCTACGACATTTTTGAGGTGTTGTGCGGTACGGCATTTCTGCTCTAGTACGCTACGACATTTTTGAGGTGTTGTGCGGTACGGCATTTCTGCTCTAGTACGCTACGACATTTTTGAGGTGTTGTGCGGTACGGCATTTCTGCTCTAGTACGCTACGACATTTTTGAGGTGTTGTGCGGTACGGCATTTCTGCTCTAGTACGCTACGACATTTTTGAGGTGTTGTGCGGTACGGCATTTCTGCTCTAGTACGCTACGACATTTTTGAGGTGTTGTGCGGTACGGCATTTCTGCTCTAGTACGCTACGACATTTTTGAGGTGTTGTGCGGTACGGCATTTCTGCTCTAGTACGCTACGACATTTTTGAGGTGTTGTGCGGTACGGCATTTCTGCTCTAGTACGCTACGACATTTTTGAGGTGTTGTGCGGTACGGCATTTCTGCTCTAGTACGCTACGACATTTTTGAGGTGTTGTGCGGTACGGCATTTCTGCTCTAGTACGCTACGACATTTTTGAGGTGTTGTGCGGTACGGCATTTCTGCTCTAGTACGCTACGACATTTTTGAGGTGTTGTGCGGTACGGCATTTCTGCTCTAGTACGCTACGACATTTTTGAGGTGTTGTGCGGTACGGCATTTCTGCTCTAGTACGCTACGACATTTTTGAGGTGTTGTGCGGTACGGCATTTCTGCTCTAGTACGCTACGACATTTTTGAGGTGTTGTGCGGTACGGCATTTCTGCTCTAGTACGCTACGACATTTTTGAGGTGTTGTGCGGTACGGCATTTCTGCTCTAGTACGCTACGACATTTTTGAGGTGTTGTGCGGTACGGCATTTCTGCTCTAGTACGCTACGACATTTTTGAGGTGTTGTGCGGTACGGCATTTCTGCTCTAGTACGCTACGACATTTTTGAGGTGTTGTGCGGTACGGCATTTCTGCTCTAGTACGCTACGACATTTTTGAGGTGTTGTGCGGTACGGCATTTCTGCTCTAGTACGCTACGACATTTTTGAGGTGTTGTGCGGTACGGCATTTCTGCTCTAGTACGCTACGACATTTTTGAGGTGTTGTGCGGTACGGCATTTCTGCTCTAGTACGCTACGACATTTTTGAGGTGTTGTGCGGTACGGCATTTCTGCTCTAGTACGCTACGACATTTTTGAGGTGTTGTGCGGTACGGCATTTCTGCTCTAGTACGCTACGACATTTTTGAGGTGTTGTGCGGTACGGCATTTCTGCTCTAGTACGCTACGACATTTTTGAGGTGTTGTGCGGTACGGCATTTCTGCTCTAGTACGCTACGACATTTTTGAGGTGTTGTGCGGTACGGCATTTCTGCTCTAGTACGCTACGACATTTTTGAGGTGTTGTGCGGTACGGCATTTCTGCTCTAGTACGCTACGACATTTTTGAGGTGTTGTGCGGTACGGCATTTCTGCTCTAGTACGCTACGACATTTTTGAGGTGTTGTGCGGTACGGCATTTCTGCTCTAGTACGCTACGACATTTTTGAGGTGTTGTGCGGTACGGCATTTCTGCTCTAGTACGCTACGACATTTTTGAGGTGTTGTGCGGTACGGCATTTCTGCTCTAGTACGCTACGACATTTTTGAGGTGTGGTGCGGTACGGCATTTCTGCTCTAGTACGCTACGACATTTTTGAGGTGTTGTGCGGTACGGCATTTCTGCTCTAGTACGCTACGACATTTTTGAGGTGTGGTGCGGTACGGCATTTCTGCTCTAGTACGCTACGACATTTTTGAGGTGTGGTGCGGTACGGCATTTCTGCTCTAGTGCGCTACGACATTTTTGAGGTGTGGTGCGGTACGGCATTTCTGCTCTAGTGCGCTACGACATTTTTGAGGTGTGGTGCGGTACGGCATTTCTGCTCTAGTGCGCTACGACATTTTTGAGGTGTGGTGCGGTACGGCATTTCTGCTCTAGTGCGCTACGACATTTTTGAGGTGTGGTGCGGTACGGCATTTCTGCTCTAGTGCGCTACGACATTTTTGAGGTGTGGTGCGGTACGGCATTTCTGCTCTAGTACGCTACGACATTATTGAGGTGTGGTGCGGTACGGCATTTCTGCTCTAGTACGCTACGACATTTTTGAGGTGTTGTGCGGTACGGCATTTCTGCTCTAGTACGCTACGACATTTTTGAGGTGTGGTGCGGTATGGCATTTCTGCTCTAGTACGCTACGACATTTTTGAGGTGTTGTGCGGTACGGCATTTCTGCTCTAGTGCGCTACGACATTTTTGAGGTGTGGTGCGGTATGGCATTTCTGCTCTAGTGCGCTACGACATTTTTGAGGTGTGGTGCGGTACGGCATTTCTGCTCTAGTACGCTACGACATTATTGAGGTGTGGTGCGGTACGGCATTTCTGCTCTAGTACGCTACGACATTTTTGAGGTGTTGTGCGGTACGGCATTTCTGCTCTAGTACGCTACGACATTTTTGAGGTGTGGTGCGGTATGGCATTTCTGCTCTAGTACGCTACGACATTTTTGAGGTGTTGTGCGGTACGGCATTTCTGCTCTAGTGCGCTACGACATTTTTGAGGTGTGGTGCGGTATGGCATTTCTGCTCTAGTACGCTACGACATTATTGAGGTGTGGTGCGGTACGGCATTTCTGCTCTAGTACGCTACGACATTTTTGAGGTGTTGTGCGGTACGGCATTTCTGCTCTAGTACGCTACGACATTTTTGAGGTGTGGTGCGGTACGGCATTTCTGCTCTAGTACGCTACGACATTATTGAGGTGTGGTGCGGTACGGCATTTCTGCTCTAGTGCGCTACGACATTTTTGAGGTGTGGTGCGGTACGGCATTTCTGCTCTAGTACGCTACGACATTTTTGAGGTGTTGTGCGGTACGGCATTTCTGCTCTAGTACGCTACGACATTTTTGAGGTGTGGTGCGGTATGGCATTTCTGCTCTAGTACGCTACGACATTTTTGAGGTGTGGTGCGGTATGGCATTTCTGCTCTAGTGCGCTACGACATTTTTGAGGTGTGGTGCGGTACGGCATTTCTGCTCTAGTACGCTACGACATTTTTGAGGTGTGGTGCGGTATGGCATTTCTGCTCTAGTACGCTACGACATTTTTGAGGTGTGGTGCGGTACGGCATTTCTGCTCTAGTACGCTACGACATTTTTGAGGTGTGGTGCGGTATGGCATTTCTGCTCTAGTGCGCTACGACATTTTTGAGGTGTGGTGCGGTACGGCATTTCTGCTCTAGTACGCTACGACATTTTTGAGGTGTGGTGCGGTACGGCATTTCTGCTCTAGTACGCTACGACATTTTTGAGGTGTGGTGCGGTACGGCATTTCTGCTCTAGTACGCTATGACATTTTTGAGGTGTGGTGCGGTACGGCATTTCTGCTCTAGTACGCTACGACATTTTTGAGGTGTGGTGCGGTATGGCATTTCTGCTCTAGTGCGCTACGACATTTTTGAGGTGTGGTGCGGTACGGCATTTCTGCTCTAGTACGCTACGACATTTTTGAGGTGTTGTGCGGTACGGCATTTCTGCTCTAGTACGCTACGACATTTTTGAGGTGTGGTGCGGTACGGCATTTCTGCTCTAGTACGCTACGACATTTTTGAGGTGTTGTGCGGTACGGCATTTCTGCTCTAGTACGCTACGACATTTTTGAGGTGTGGTGCGGTATGGCATTTCTGCTCTAGTACGCTACGACATTTTTGAGGTGTGGTGCGGTATGGCATTTCTGCTCTAGTGCGCTACGACATTTTTGAGGTGTGGTGCGGTACGGCATTTCTGCTCTAGTACGCTACGACATTATTGAGGTGTGGTGCGGTACGGCATTTCTGCTCTAGTGCGCTACGACATTTTTGAGGTGTTGTGCGGTACGGCATTTCTGCTCTAGTACGCTACGACATTATTGAGGTGTGGTGCGGTACGGCATTTCTGCTCTAGTGCGCTACGACATTATTGAGGTGTGGTGCGGTATGGCATTTCTGCTCTAGTACGCTACGACATTATTGAGGTGTGGTGCGGTACGGCATTTCTGCTCTAGTGCGCTACGACATTTTTGAGGTGTGGTGCGGTATGGCATTTCTGCTCTAGTGCGCTACGACATTTTTGAGGTGTGGTGCGGTACGGCATTTCTGCTCTAGTACGCTACGACATTATTGAGGTGTGGTGCGGTACGGCATTTCTGCTCTAGTGCGCTACGACATTTTTGAGGTGTGGTGCGGTACGGCATTTCTGCTCTAGTACGCTACGACATTTTTGAGGTGTTGTGCGGTACGGCATTTCTGCTCTAGTACGCTACGACATTTTTGAGGTGTGGTGCGGTATGGCATTTCTGCTCTAGTGCGCTACGACATTTTTGAGGTGTGGTGCGGTACGGCATTTCTGCTCTAGTACGCTACGACATTATTGAGGTGTGGTGCGGTACGGCATTTCTGCTCTAGTGCGCTACGACATTTTTGAGGTGTTGTGCGGTACGGCATTTCTGCTCTAGTACGCTACGACATTTTTGAGGTGTTGTGCGGTACGGCATTTCTGCTCTAGTACGCTACGACATTTTTGAGGTGTGGTGCGGTATGGCATTTCTGCTCTAGTACGCTACGACATTTTTGAGGTGTGGTGCGGTATGGCATTTCTGCTCTAGTGCGCTACGACATTTTTGAGGTGTGGTGCGGTACGGCATTTCTGCTCTAGTACGCTACGACATTATTGAGGTGTGGTGCGGTACGGCATTTCTGCTCTAGTACGCTACGACATTTTTGAGGTGTTGTGCGGTACGGCATTTCTGCTCTAGTACGCTACGACATTTTTGAGGTGTGGTGCGGTACGGCATTTCTGCTCTAGTACGCTACGACATTATTGAGGTGTGGTGCGGTACGGCATTTCTGCTCTAGTGCGCTACGACATTTTTGAGGTGTTGTGCGGTACGGCATTTCTGCTCTAGTACGCTACGACATTTTTGAGGTGTGGTGCGGTACGGCATTTCTGCTCTAGTACGCTACGACATTATTGAGGTGTGGTGCGGTACGGCATTTCTGCTCTAGTACGCTACGACATTTTTGAGGTGTTGTGCGGTACGGCATTTCTGCTCTAGTACGCTACGACATTATTGAGGTGTGGTGCGGTACGGCATTTCTGCTCTAGTACGCTACGACATTTTTGAGGTGTGGTGCGGTACGGCATTTCTGCTCTAGTACGCTACGACATTATTGAGGTGTGGTGCGGTACGGCATTTCTGCTCTAGTACGCTACGACATTTTTGAGGTGTGGTGCGGTACGGCATTTCTGCTCTAGTACGCTACGACATTATTGAGGTGTGGTGCGGTACGGCATTTCTGCTCTAGTACGCTACGACATTATTGAGGTGTGGTGCGGTACGGCATTTCTGCTCTAGTACGCTACGACATTTTTGAGGTGTGGTGCGGTACGGCATTTCTGCTCTAGTACGCTACGACATTTTTGAGGTGTTGTGCGGTACGGCATTTCTGCTCTAGTACGCTACGACATTTTTGAGGTGTGGTGCGGTATGGCATTTCTGCTCTAGTACGCTACGACATTTTTGAGGTGTGGTGCGGTATGGCATTTCTGCTCTAGTGCGCTACGACATTTTTGAGGTGTGGTGCGGTACGGCATTTCTGCTCTAGTACGCTACGACATTATTGAGGTGTGGTGCGGTACGGCATTTCTGCTCTAGTGCGCTACGACATTTTTGAGGTGTTGTGCGGTACGGCATTTCTGCTCTAGTACGCTACGACATTATTGAGGTGTGGTGCGGTACGGCATTTCTGCTCTAGTGCGCTACGACATTATTGAGGTGTGGTGCGGTATGGCATTTCTGCTCTAGTACGCTACGACATTATTGAGGTGTGGTGCGGTACGGCATTTCTGCTCTAGTGCGCTACGACATTTTTTGAGGTGTGGTGCGGTATGGCATTTCTGCTCTAGTGCGCTACGACATTTTTGAGGTGTGGTGCGGTACGGCATTTCTGCTCTAGTACGCTACGACATTATTGAGGTGTGGTGCGGTACGGCATTTCTGCTCTAGTGCGCTACGACATTTTTGAGGTGTGGTGCGGTACGGCATTTCTGCTCTAGTACGCTACGACATTTTTGAGGTGTTGTGCGGTACGGCATTTCTGCTCTAGTACGCTACGACATTTTTGAGGTGTGGTGCGGTATGGCATTTCTGCTCTAGTGCGCTACGACATTTTTGAGGTGTGGTGCGGTACGGCATTTCTGCTCTAGTACGCTACGACATTATTGAGGTGTGGTGCGGTACGGCATTTCTGCTCTAGTGCGCTACGACATTTTTGAGGTGTTGTGCGGTACGGCATTTCTGCTCTAGTACGCTACGACATTTTTGAGGTGTTGTGCGGTACGGCATTTCTGCTCTAGTACGCTACGACATTTTTGAGGTGTGGTGCGGTATGGCATTTCTGCTCTAGTACGCTACGACATTTTTGAGGTGTGGTGCGGTATGGCATTTCTGCTCTAGTGCGCTACGACATTTTTGAGGTGTGGTGCGGTACGGCATTTCTGCTCTAGTACGCTACGACATTATTGAGGTGTGGTGCGGTACGGCATTTCTGCTCTAGTACGCTACGACATTTTTGAGGTGTTGTGCGGTACGGCATTTCTGCTCTAGTACGCTACGACATTTTTGAGGTGTGGTGCGGTACGGCATTTCTGCTCTAGTACGCTACGACATTATTGAGGTGTGGTGCGGTACGGCATTTCTGCTCTAGTGCGCTACGACATTTTTGAGGTGTTGTGCGGTACGGCATTTCTGCTCTAGTACGCTACGACATTTTTGAGGTGTGGTGCGGTACGGCATTTCTGCTCTAGTACGCTACGACATTATTGAGGTGTGGTGCGGTACGGCATTTCTGCTCTAGTACGCTACGACATTTTTGAGGTGTTGTGCGGTACGGCATTTCTGCTCTAGTACGCTACGACATTATTGAGGTGTGGTGCGGTACGGCATTTCTGCTCTAGTACGCTACGACATTTTTGAGGTGTGGTGCGGTACGGCATTTCTGCTCTAGTACGCTACGACATTATTGAGGTGTGGTGCGGTACGGCATTTCTGCTCTAGTACGCTACGACATTTTTGAGGTGTGGTGCGGTACGGCATTTCTGCTCTAGTACGCTACGACATTATTGAGGTGTGGTGCGGTACGGCATTTCTGCTCTAGTACGCTACGACATTATTGAGGTGTGGTGCGGTACGGCATTTCTGCTCTAGTACGCTACGACATTTTTGAGGTGTGGTGCGGTACGGCATTTCTGCTCTAGTACGCTACGACATTTTTGAGGTGTGGTGCGGTACGGCATTTCTGCTCTAGTACGCTACGACATTTTTGAGGTGTGGTGCGGTACGGCATTTCTGCTCTAGTACGCTACGACATTTTTGAGGTGTGGTGCGGTACGGCATTTCTGCTCTAGTACGCTACGACATTTTTGAGGTGTGGTGCGGTACGGCATTTCTGCTCTAGTACGCTACGACATTTTTGAGGTGTGGTGCGGTACGGCATTTCTGCTCTAGTACGCTACGACATTTTTGAGGTGTTGTGC